>JAVHLU010001012.1:0-40156 GCA_036785755.1 Colletotrichum ledebouriae
TAGAGAGGAAAACTTCCCCTTTTCCTCTTTAGCTTAAATAAATAGTATTATAGTAACCTCTTATTAAATAAACTTAGGTCTAACCCCTTATATATTTAAGCTTATTATTATAATAATAATAATAATAAGTCGAGCGCTACTCCCTATTAATTAGTAAGATAGTTAATAGTAATATAGCTAAAACTTAAGATAAGCTATTATAAGCTAATTTAGTAGTAGTAATAGAATCCCTCTAGTAATAGTTATAAGAAGTTAAATAAGGGAATAGCTAATATATAGCTATATAGACCCCTATAAGTACTACTAGTAAGGTATTAGTAATACCTAGTATAATACGCTAGAAGCTATTACCCCTACCCCTAAAGTTTTTAAGTAAGTAGAAGGAATATACTACCTAGGTATAATAGATAAGGTATAAGATTACTATAAATAAGGCGTTCTATACTATAGATATAGAGGTATAGTACCTTATTAACTCCTACTTAAATACTATAGCCTAGTAAGTAGTCTCTACTTTCTATAGAGCTAGGGGGGGTAGGAGGAAATATAACCCTAAGGACTTTATAGCTTACCTAGACTAGATATATAAAGACCTAAATATTTAATTATAAGCTATAGCCTAACTATAAACCCTTTAGTAAAAAGAGAATAAATCCCTAGTAACCCTTTTACTAAGGTTTAAATAGATACTAGCTAATATAAATAATATAAACTAGCCTAGCTAAGTCTAGATCTTACTTCTAGAGGCCTCCCTTACCCCTAAGCTAAGGGATTAGCTAATTACTATTAACCTACTAGCTAATTATAATAGCTAGCTCTTAAAGGTCTAGAGTATTATATAGAAAGTAAAGCGCTAAAAGGTTACTAGTAACTACTTAGTAACCTACTAGAGACCTATTACTAAGGATATTAAGGGGGATATCTATATAACTAGAGCTATATATATCTTATATATTAAGGAAGTAAGATATTATAACTATTAAAACTCTAAATCCTCCTTAGGTACTTCTCTAGTATAATATTAATAACCTTAGAAGGGTATAAGGGACCCCTATATTTATTATACTTATAGAGCTAGAGGTTATATTACTTAGTACTACCTTAGTAAGGAGGACTAGCTACTTAGGGTTATAAAAATAAAAACCTTAAAAGAAGAAATAATATACTATAAGGTTATAAATAACTACTAGGTAATAACTAACTCTTTAGAAGAAGATAAGGAGTTAGGAAAAGACTAACTCTAGAGTAAAACTAAGCCCTAGAGCCTATTAAGGAGGAGATATTAGGTTAAGAAGAATATAAATAGGAATAACTAGCTAATAATAAGCTTATTATTATTTAAATTAGAGTTAGTAGAGGATATCTAGCTTATACCCTAGTAAATACTAGGAGTAATACCTATATAATAATTAACCTTTCCCTAGCTTAATATATCTACTTTTTATATATTAAGAAGAGATACTAACTTATAAGAGGGTATATACTTAGTAAACTATTACTAAGTAATACGCTAGGTATAGTAATATTTAACCTAGAAATAAGTAGCTATACCTAGCGTATCTTTATATATATAGTTAATAGCCTAGACTCTAATATCCTCTTAGGGCGCCCTTAGATAGAATAGAGCTATATTATTTATAATATTATAGCCTATTAAGTATACTATAGGAGGGGATAAGTTAAGCTATACCTAAAAAACTAAGAAGAAACTCCCCTTATAAAGGAAATAAGGGCTATAAGGTTCCTTAATATACCCTTATTCTCTATAATCTACTAACGCCTAGTAAAATAATAGAGTAAGTACTAGGAGGGTACTAAAGAGGTATTAGTACGAGCTATTAGCTTATCTAATATTAAGAAAGCCTTAAACCTAAGACTAAAAGAGGATTAATAATACTATTTATTAAACTAGGTCTTAAGGGAGTTTCCTAACCTATTTAACTCTAATAAGGCTTACTTACTACCCCCTAGGTAACTAGGGGTAGATTACTAGATTAACTTTATACTAGGACTTAATAAGAGGGAGCTACTACTCCCCTAAGGCCCTCTCTATAATATATTAAGAGAAGAGCTACTAGTATTAAAAAAGACCTTATAAGACCTCCTAGATAAAGGGTTTATTAAAGCTAGTAGCTTACTTACTAGGGTATTAATACTCTTTATAAGGAAGCTAGATAGGGGAATTTACTTCTATATTAACTATAGGGCCCTTAATATAATTATAAAGAAAGATTACTACCCCCTCTTACTAATCTCTAAGATACTATATTAGGTAAGTATAGCTAAGTAGTATACTAAGCTAAATATAATAATAGCCTTTAATAAGTTAAGAGTAATAGAGGAGTACTAGGAGAGAACTATATTTTATACCTAGTATAAGTTATTTAAGTAAGTAATATACTTATTTAGCCTAATTAGTACTCCTATTAGCTTCTAGTAATATATTAATAGTACCCTATAGGACCTTTTTAATAACTTTATTACTATTTATATAAATAATATATTAATTTATTCTAATAGAACGAGGGAAGATTATAAGAGGAAGGTCTAGGAGGTCCTCTAGAAGCTAGCGGATATAAGCCTAAATCTTAACCTTATAAAATATAAGTTCTTAGTTAAGAGGGTTAAATATATAGGGTTTATAGTAATAATAAAAGAGGGTTTTTCTTATAACCTTAAGAAACTCTAGGTAATTACTAAGTAATTACCCCCTACCTCCCTAAACGGGGTCTAGAGCTTCCTAGGGTTTATAAACTATTATAATATATTTATATTAGAATATAGGGATATTATTAAACTATTTATACTACTTATTAAAAAGAATATAATATTCTAGTAGGGAGATAATTAAGAATAAGCTTTCTTATAGCTTAAGTAGCTTTTTAATACCTAGCTAATACTCTACTAGTTTAATCTAGAGGATAAGATTATTATTAAAACTAATTATTTAGGATTTATATTAAGAGGGGTACTCTTATAAGTTAACCTAGAGGATACTTAGCGTCTATAAGAGTATAGCTATAGGCCTAAACTAGGAAAGGCTAGAATGCTAAAACGTAGGTATGCGTAGTTATATTAGACTATTGCTTAACCTTCTAAGTCTCTAGCTTATAGAGTTTTCTTAAGGAGGTATATATTCGCTACTAATTCGCTAATATTTTGCTAATAGCGTTAGCCCTATATCCTATACCTGCTATTATTCCTTATAATTACCCCCCCCTCTAAAGCCTTAGTCCCTAAGGCGTACTAGTAGGGTAATATAGCTCTATATCGTCGCGGATATTATTACTAACTATAGGGCGGCCTTTCTACGCCTTTATTACGTTATTTGCTCTCGCCCTTTGCACTAGATCTAGGTAGTTATAGCAAATAACGTATTTTCGTTTTCCTAGCGCGTCGTAAGTATTCTTAAATTTCGATTATTACTATTATTTTTTAATTAGTTATTAATAGTTATATAACTATTTAGTAGTATATAACTAGTAATTATTTTACCTTATTACCTAGTAACTTGAAATATAAAAGGGCGTCTTTTTTTCGAGGTCTCTAACCTAGTTAGAATTTCTCCTCTTTATAATCTTTTTTAGTCTAGCTACTTCTCCTATTTTAGCGCCTATTTTATAAGCCTTTATTATAATTATTAAGTTATTTCCCTTTTCTCCTCTACTCTTATTTATATCCCTCTCTAGTATTTCGCTAATAGCTCTCTATAATATCTTATATTATATATATAGGCGTAGTTCTTATAAAATACCTCTATAACCCTAAGATCCTTTCTAGCGATCTTATTAGTAATACTAATAGTAGCTATCCTTACCTTAGCTATCTTTATAAAATATATTAGGATATTATCTACCTTCGCTATATATATAGCGAGTATATATAGAAGTATATTTATTATAACTTTAATAAGAAAAAATACGCTACTATAAGTCTCTACTAATTCGCTAATAAGTTGCTATATATTAATATTTTCTAGGTCCCTTAGGAGCTTTAGGGCGTAGCCTAGATAACTTAGAATATATTCTACTAGATCTAGATCTAGTAGCGTAATAATATCCTAACCCCTCTTTATTATTACTATATTCTAGCTATACTTAGTAACTATTTAGTAATATAGAAGCGTATTACTAAGCTTATCTACGATCCTACTACTAGTAGTAATAGCTATAATATAGAGTAGCTTTAGCTCTAGGAGCTCGCCTCTATCTATAAGCACCTCGCGCTTAATATTCTAGTTTATATAGGCTATTCCTCGCTATTCCCTTACTAATTATATCCTACTAACTACTAGGTTTTAGGTTAGTACCCTTTATAATAGCGTCGATATTCTTTAGCGCCTAAACGCCGCCTAGCTAGCATATATTTATAATAATAGTCCTATTAATTACCTCTATAACGAGATCGACTACTTACTTAATAACCCTTTAATAAAACTAGTCCTTATATACGCCTACGAGCGCGATATTACTTTTTTCCCTAGGTTCTACGAGGAGCTCTAGGAAAATCTCGCTAAGTATACTACTAATAATATCCCCTCCTGCTTTATTATTATTACTAGTACTCGCCCTATCTCCTAAGCCTCCTATCTTAGTACCCCTACTAAGTATAGCTAAAGTAGTAGCGAAGAGTTAGCAAAGAAGACTAAGAGAGCTAAGGTTACTATTACTATCTCTAATAGTAATAGTTCTAGTAGCGAGTTAGGTAGTAGCGCTAGTAGCGAGTTAGCTAGTAGTTAGCCTATAGGTAGTAATAGTAGTAATATTAATAGTGCTAGTTTAGCGACTAGTTATTATAGTAGTCGTAGTAGTACTACTCGCGGTTATAGTAGTCGTAGTAGTCGCCCCCGTAGCTATCCTAGGAAGTTAATAACTAATTAGATAGTTAGCTCTTTTTCCCCTTTTATAGGATAATACCCCTTTTTACTATAGCCTTAGCGATAATTCGCTACTTAATTTAATTAACGTTTTGCTTCTAACTTAGATTTTTTTATAGTCTCGTAGTTTATAATTACTAACCTATTATAGTAGTTTTAGTAACTAATCGTCCTACTTCTTATAAGCCCTCTTATATTATCTATTAAACTTACGAACTACCTCTCGCGCGTTTACTAAGTTCTCTATAGGTTCTTATATATTATATTCTATAGGCTATCCTACCTACTTAACTAAGTATTATATATTATTACTAACGCCTTGCTATATAATAATCTCTTTAACCTCCTATTCCTCTAGCTTATCCTTAAGCTCTAGGTATATAAGTAAGCCTTCGCTATTTACTTAGTAATTATCCTATAGTTCTAGTAAGGTAACTAAGAATATATTATATATCCTTTAGTACTATAGTAGTAGATAAACTCTATAAGCTTATATACTAATTAGTTCTATAATAGCTACCTATATAAACCTAGGCGCTAGTTTTTTATTCTTAAACTAGAAGTTCTTTATTAATAGCCTAACGACTTATCCCTAATAGTAGGTCTATTCCTTATACCTCGCGTTATAATACTTAGCTTACGCCTTAGTAGCCTTCTACTACTATTCCTAGGCCCTCTTATAAAGCTTTAAGATATATTTAATTCGCTCCCTTACGCCCTATATTATAACCCTATTCGCAGGGGTTATATATTCTATATAATATAGGTAGTAGCTATATAAGGCCTCTATTAGTAAATAGCTAGTAGTATTATAGCGATTATTATTATATACGAACTCGGCCTTAGGTAGCTAGATAGCCTATTCTTATAGCGATTCGCTAGTATATACTTATAGGTACTTCTCTAATATCTAGTATATCCTTTTAAACTACCTATTAGTCTAAGGGTAATATATAGTAGAGAGGCGGCGCTTAATAGCCCTCTCTCTTATGAATTCCTCTTAAAATTAGCTAGTAAGGAGCTTATCTTAGTTACTAATAATACCCTCTAGGGTATTAAAATAGTACTTAACCTATTTATAGATAATCCGCGCTAGCTTAGTAGTTATTAGCTGCTTTATTATTAGGATAAATATAGCGAACTTAGTTATCTAGTATATAATAACGAGAACTACGTTATACTCCCCGCCTTTATATTAATAGCTTAGTAGTAGTCTAGTAATAAAGTTTATACTAATTTCCTAAAACGGGTGCGCTAGTAGGGGTAGTAGGTATAACTTTCTATAGGGCTTATGCCTTAGAACCCGGATCCCTTAATATATATAGCACCCTATAATATAATTATATACATCTATAGCTAAGTTTAGCTAGTAGAACTTCCTCGAGATTAACTTAGTAGTCTTATTTACCCCTATATAACCCGCCCTATAGTTATTATAGTATTAGCAAAGGATTTTAAGTCTTAGGGACCTCTCCTAGGGTATCTCTAACCTTCCCTTATAGAATAAGGTTCTATAGCTATCGATTATATAGCCCTTATGATTACTAGCCGGTCTATATACCTTCTCTAATTAGGTCTAGTAATATAAGTCGTTAGGTTATAATCCGCGGATAAGACTTTCTATTGCTTTAGAGGGTTACTAACTATATGCTATTTCGCTTATTATAAGCTCCCTTATAACTTATTATAGGATATACTACTATGCTATAATAACCCTAGCTCCGAGTAAGTCCTCTAGGTTAGTAACCTCTTACTAAGCATTCTCCGCGTCTTCCCTTGCTCTTTAGCGTCGGGTTATTATAGCTACTATAATTATAGTAATATTAGTATGCTATAGAGCGCTATGCCGACTAGAGACCGAGGTATCTCCGCCCCTAGAGCTATCTATCTAGAAGGGGCGTCGTTTTATACTAGCCCTTATAATATTAATAAATACTCTTAAGGTCTCTATATTACCTTATAGAGTAGTAATACTTATCCGGAGGTCTACTAGTAGGTTACTAATAAACCCTAGCTTCCTTATTAGGGTTAGGAGTATGTTATTATATTTTACCTCCCCCTCTATATAGTCTAGCCTCCTAGATAGCCTATCTACTAGGTTTATAACCCCTAACTTATACTCTAAGTTAAAGTTAAATACTAAGAGTTTATATACCTATCTAGCGAGCTTTCCCTAAAGGTCCCGCGCTAACGCGCTAATAACTCCTTTTAGCGCCTAGTAGTCTATTAGGATTATAAACTTTTTTAATATACCTTAAAGGTAATAAGCCTAGTAATCTAGGCTTTTAACTATAGCGAGAAGCTCCTATTAGCCTACTCCCTAACGCTACTTAGTATTACTAAGCTTCTATAAATAGTAGGTAACTAGTTGCTACTAGCTATTAATATACTATAATAGGATACTAGATATAGCCTTCGTAGAAGCATCCGTTTTAACCCTTATTTCGCAGGTTAGGTCCTAATATTAGAGAATAGTTACTAAGTAGAAGGTAGCTTAGAGCTATTTAAAAGCCTATTAGGCCTCTTCTAGCTAGTAAAATTCGCTTCCCTTTTTACTATTCTCGCTACCCTTTAGTAGGGATATTATCGGGGCTATAATACCTAAATAGCTTATAATAAACTTATAGTAGAAGTTATAGAATCCTAGGAAGACTTAGATCTCCTAGTAAGTCTTAGGCAGCTTCTATTTAGCAATAGCTCGGACACGGGTTTAGTCTATTAATATACCTTTAGGCGTAATAATATACCCTAGGAACTCTACTTATTATTAGTAGAAACTATACTTACTAAGCTTAGTATATAGCGCTTACTAGCAAAGCCTATGGAGCACTTAGTAAAGGTCCTTTATATACTACTCTCTTATCTTAGAGTAGACTATAATATTATCTATATAAGTAATATAATAGGTATCTAGTAGCTTAGTAAGTACTTAGTAAATATACGCCTAGAACGTCGCTAGGGTATTTATAAGTCTAAATAGTATAATAATATATTTAAAGTGCCTATAATAAGTCCTAAAAGCCGTCTTCTAGCAGTCTTCTAGCTTAATATAGATATAGTAGTATATATCTCGAAGGTTAATCTTTAAGATCTATTTCGCTCCCTAAAGCCTATCTAATAGCTTATTAATAAGGGGAAGTAGATATTAGTTCTTTAGTATTACCTTATTAAAGCCTTAATAATCCACGCAAAGGCGTAAGGATCTATCCTTCTTAGGTATAAAGAGAATAAGGGCGCTTACCTCGCTTATTAAGGGTTAAATCCGCCCTATTACTTAGTTATTAGTAATATATTAGTAGAGCTCCTCTAGCTAGTACTTATTTAGTAGGTAGATAGGCCTATATAGAGGTTTCTTCCCTTTAACTAAGTTAATAATATATTCCGCGCCCTCTAGGGCTAGGTATTCCTTTACTAACTACTTATTAAATATCGCTTATTCGCTAAGTAGCTCTAGTAGTAATTCTACTTCGCCCTCTAAGGCGTCCTCTTCGCTTAGGGCTTCTAATAGTAGCTTATAGGGGGTAATATTCCCTAAAACGTATATAATATAGGCCTTCTAGCTATTCTCCACGACCTCTTATATAAATACTAATAGCTTAGCGATACTAAGGCGTTCGTATCCCTAGGTATTTATCTAGGTATTAATTATAATACCCTCCTTATCTATAGAGTATTATAATAGGAGGAGGTCCCCTACCCCTTTAGGGCGGGGAGCCTCGGCGAATAGTCGCTATATCTTCCTTAGTTATCCCCTCGAGTTAATAAGGAAGAATATTAACTAGCATATATTTTAGCCCGTTATAGAGGACCTATTAAACCCTTCTAATATAGGGGCGCGCGCTACTATAGGTTATAGTTATAGGGACTTTACTAGTTAATTACTAATAATATCGACTTATAAATAGGAGTCTATATCTACTACTACTTCTTATTTAGCGATATTCTAGAGAACGATTACCTATCCTTTTATAGTATCTCCCTTTAGGAAAGTATCTAGTTCTAATATAGGCGTAGGGGTTATTAGTATAGTCCCCTAGCTTACTCTTTTTCTAATAGGTCGAGGTCCTCTACCTCCCTTATTAATTAGATTATATTAACCCTTACCTTATTAGTAAACGCTTAGTATCCTATTAGTATTTTATTTATACTCTGTTATTTATCCGGGTAGTTTACCCTCTTATACCCCTTCTTCTTATAGCTAAAGCATACTAAGGGGTTAGATATCGCAGGTTATATACTAGGGCTAAATATAGGCTAGCTCTAGTTAAGTCCCTATATTATAGTACTAGCTAATTAGTAAGGCATCGGGCTCTAAGAACCTCGCATAGTCCTATAACTAGAGCCCTACTAGCTTACCTTTTAGCTCGCCCTTATTATAGGGGGTACCCTCGGTATATACTCCTTACCTATATACTACTTTCTACTTTCGCTCCGCAGGGCCTCGCTACCTTATTAGCGATATATCTCCTATAAGTATTCTACTTCTATAGCGATATCTCTTAGTCTCTATATCTTAACCTTCTAATACTTAAGCTCCCTATATAGAAAGGGGGCTAGTTAGAAGTATAGTATATAGGCCTTAGCCTTACTATCTTCTATACTAACTATATCTAAGTTCTAGTATATTACTAACTATTTAGTAAAGAACTATATTAGTAATTATATCTCCCTCTACCTTATTATATCTAGCTTCTTATAATACCTCCGCTCTTAAAGCTCTAGATTAATATATTATTAGTAAATAAACGCTATAAAGTTAGCCTAGGCTAGGTCTCCCTCTAGCCTAGCCCTATAATATTACTACTAGGTCTATAGGGAGGGGCTTATTTTTATAAGCGCCTATTAAATCTACTACTCTAGCATACTACTAGCGCGTAGTTAGTATCTATCTTTAACTACTTAGATCTAGTTACTAACCTAGTCTATAGTAAAGTCCTCGCCTATAGTATAATAATTATACGCAGGGGGTTTCTTATATTCTCTCTATAGCTACCTTATTACTAGATAGTTAGTAAGCTCCTATAGTAGGGTAGTAGTTTATTCCTTATACCTCTATTACTATAGATATATCTACTTTATAAGGCTCTCCTACTATTTCTATAGTAGTCTTATTACTTAGGTAAGGATACTTAAGATACTAGCTTCTTAGGGGGTCTTAGGCGGGGTGCCCTATTAGCTACTACTTACTATTTATTTGCTAAGCGAAAGTCGCTCTACTAGTTCTAGTATTACCTAAGACCTAGCTTGCCCCCTCGGGGTAGCCTCTCTTACTATATTATTATAGGGATCGTTTAACCCCCTAGCGTAGCGTCTACGCTATATTCCCTATATCTTAGGGCTTAGCGAGTAACCTATATTATATTAGCTAAGGCCCTATTAGTTATATTCTATATACCTAGCCTAGAGTTTATTATAATTAAACTCTATTACTAATTCGTCCGTTACTAATATATTAGTATACTATTACTAGTTCGTTTTAGATATTCTAACTAGCGCTAGTTTCTTAAATCGAGGTAGAAGTAATAGAGTTATAAGAGTATAGCTATAGGCCTAAACTAGGAAAGGCTAGAATACTAAAACGTAGGTATATATAGTTATATTAGACTATTACTTAACCTTCTAAGTCTCTAGCTTATAGAGTTTTCTTAAGGGGGTATATATTCGCTGCTAATTCGCCGATGTTTTGCTAATAGCGTTAGCCCTATATCCTGCACCCGCTATTGTTCCTTATAGCGTCCTATAGCGTTCTATTTATAAAAGCTCTTACTTATAAAATATAACTACTCTATTTATAATAAGGAGCTCCTAGTAGTCTTTTCTTATTTATATATATAGAGGGCGGAGCTATATAATATAATTATCTTTAAGATACTAACTAACTACTAGGGGTTTAAATACTTTATAAAGAAGTAATACCTTATAAAGCGCTAGAGCTAGTAAGTAGAGGAGCTATCCTAGTATAATTTTATTATTAAATACCGCCTTAGTAGAGAAGTAATAGCCCCTAATACTCTCTCTTAGAGGGAGTAGGATATATTATAAGAGCAGGATAATAAGTAGAAGTAGGGGAGGGTCTTATAGCTAATACTAAACTACGCCTACCCCCGCAGGGACCCTATAGTTAGCCCCCTAGTAAGGAGAAGTTAAAAAGGCTATACTAACGTCCTAGATATTATAGTCTTTAATAGTAACCCTAAACTATAGGTATTATAGCTAGAAATATTAAAGAAGGATATAATATATAAAGTAATATATTATATAATTACTTACTAGCTTTAGAGCTTCCTACTAGATATAAAAGCTAAGGTTTAAATTAGTAAATGCGATATTAATAATTAGAGGAGACTAATATTTAGGGGGAGGCTATAAGTACCTAGTAGGGAGGATAATAATAACTTATTAAAAGAGCTTTATATAAAGATTATCTAATAGAGCTATAACTTAAGTATAACTACTTACCTAAGCTATAATAGCACGCTAGAAGTAATAAGCTAGTAGTTCTATTAGCTAAGATAATTATAAATAATATAGAGATTTATAAGGAATTATAATATCTATAGAGGGATATATATCTAGAGGTAAGCTAAGAGGGGCTTCCTAAAGCCCCTACTAGTACCTACTTAGTTATACTTAGACCTCTTAATAGACTTTATTATAAACTTACTACTTATAAAGGATAATACTAGCTAATACTTATAGGTTATAGTAAATAGGCTAGGTAAGTTAATAATACTAGAGGAGATAGGTACTATAGAGGTAGAAGCTTATACCTACTAGTTCCTTACTTCCTACTTCTAGTTCTATAGGTTCTTATATAGTATTATTAGTAATTAAGGGTCTAACTAGGTAAGCTACTTCTAGGCTAAATTCTATTACCTTATTAGTATAAGGAGGCTATTAAGTATTATATACTACTTATAAACTAATAATAATACTAAGAGGTAGAACTAGGAGATATAAGCTATCTTATATATATTTATAACCTAAGTATAAGATAACTAGGGGTAGCTCCTACCCACTACCTAGCTAGTAATTTATAATAAGGTTAGTAATTTAATTAGGCTCTTGCTATTCTTCTTAGAATATAGGTACTATACTAACCCTATACTTATAGTAGATAATATAATAAAAAAAGCCCCCTCTAGGGATATAATAGCTACCCTCTTAGTAATAAGACTATAAGAGGTAGTAGACTTTATCTAAGTAAGTATTATAGCTACCTAATAGTATAGCGAGGAGAATATAAACTAGTATAGGATACTTATAGAGGAGTACTAGGTAGGTAATAAGGTTTAGCTTTTAATAGCTAACTATAAAAACCCTAGGCCTAGTAAGAAGCTATTATAGTTATATTATAAATATACTATAATTAGAGTCCCGAGCCTATATATAATTAAGTTAGATATACCTAGTAATATCTACCTAAGGTTCTATATAAACCTCCTCTAGAGAGTACTAGAGGACCCCTTACTTATATAAATAAGAATAGACCGCTAGCTACTACTAATTATAGCTAATAATAGTAAATTTAAGTAGTATATAGAAGAGATATACGTAGCGTAATAGAAAGTAATTAGACGAGGGTAGAGGCGCGAGGTCCTAGTTAAATAAGAGGGGTATATAGAGCCTACCTAGGAGCTTATAAAAGCTATTATAGAGATTACTATAGTAGATAAATATAAAGCCTTATATAGATTAGTTATAAATAATAATAATAACCTAGCTTATACCTAGGGGGGGACTAGCTAGGAGGGGGGATAGTGTTATAAGCTATACCTAGGTTAAGCTTACTTAGGCTTCTACTTAAGTTTACTATCTTAAGGAGCTACTTAAGGCTTACTTAGGGCTTACTTAGTTATTCCCTATAGACTAGTAAAATCTCTACTAGAGAGGAAAACTTCCCCTTTTCCTCTTTAGCTTAAATAAATAGTATTATAGTAACGTCTTATTAAATAAACTCGGGTCTAACCCCTCGTATATATAAACTAGTTTTAGGATAATTAGAGCGAGATACTCCTAGCTATAGATTTCGCTTAGGTAGTATTACCTAATAAAGCTACTAAGCTTATATTATTTAAGATTAAAAGGGGATACCTCTTATAGATAAGTTTTAACTAGGACTAATATATATAAAGGTTCTTAACTATAAAAGAGAAACTTAACTAAAGTAACGCCTAGTAGCTTATATAAAACCTCTATAGTACCTAGGAGATTACTAAAAGAAATATAATAGTAGCCTAATACTACTATACCTAAGCTACTAATTACTACTATTAGCCTAATAACTTAGCTATAGGGGACTTTATTTATATATTAATAAAAGGATAGCGCTAAGAAAGCTCTTTAAAGCTATTAATACTATAAGATAGCCCGTAGCTAATTAGAGCTACTAGCCCTAGGGGGACTTAAGTACTTAACCTACTAAAGTAATATAACTATTACTTAGTATTCTATTCTAATAAGCTTCGGAAAGCTACTAGAGACCTTCTACGAGGTTAATTCAAAGCCCCCCCCTCCTATTATTAAGTTTAATAATAAGCTAGAATATAAAGTTATATATATAACTACTAGCTAGTTATACTATAAATAGCTATAGTATTACGCTAACTAGAGGGGTTATAACCGCGACCCTACCTAGTATAACGCTAAAAGTTTTAAAGAAGAAGAAAAAGGTATAAGCTTACTAGAGGTTAATAAAGCTAAAAACTAACGCCTAATTTATAAGAGGCTCCTATTATACCTCTAGGACTAGAAGGATTACTTTAGTAAGACTACTAGTAATATATTACCTCCTTATTACTCTTATAACTACTAAATTAAACTAGAGCTAGGCGTGAAGGAGTAGCTTACCTTCTACTTATTATATAAGTAGTTATTACTAGAACTTAAGGCTACTTAATAATACCTCCTTAAGAACCTAAAGAAAGGCTTTATAACGCTAGGTAATACGAGGGGTTAGACCTAAGTTTATTTAATAAGAGGTTATTATAATACTATTTATTTAAGCTAAAGAGGAAAAGGGGAAGTTTTCCTCTCTAGTAGAGATTTCGCTAGTTTATAAGGAATAACTAAGTAAGCCCTAAGTAAGCCCTAGGTAGCTTTTTAAAGTAGTAAACCTAGGTAGAAGCCTAGAGAAGCTTAACCTAGGCGTAGCTTATAATACTATCCCCCCTCCTAGCTAATTCCCCCCTAGGTATAAGCTAGGTTATTATTATTATTTATAACTAGCTTATATAAAGCTTTATACCTATTTATTATAATAATCTCTATAATAGCTTCTATAGGCTCCTAGGTAAGCTCTATATACCCCTCTTACTTAACTAGGACCTCGCGCCTCTACTCTTAGCTAACTACCTTCTATTATATTATATATATCTCCTCTATATATTACTTAAATTCGCTATTATTAGCTATAATTAGTAGTAGCTAGGGGTCTATCCTTATTAATATAAGTAAGGGGTCCTCTAGTACCCTCTAGAGGAGGTTTATATAGAACCCCGGGTAGATATATTTAACTTAATAATATATAGGCTTAGGACTCTAATTATAATGTATTTATAATATAACTATAATAGCTTCTTACTAGGCCTAGGGCTCTTATAGTTAGCTATTAAAAGCTAAATCTTATTACTTACTTAGTACTCCTCTATAAGTATCTTATACTAGTTTATATTCTCCTCGCTATATTACTAAGTAGCTATAATACTTACTTAGACGAAGTCTACTACCTCTTATAGTCTTATTACTAGGAGGGTAGCTACTATATCCCTAGAGGGGGTCTCCTCTATTATATTATTTACTATAGATATAAGGTTAGTATAGTATATATATTCTAAAAAGAATAGGGAGAGCTTAGTTATATTACTAACCTTATTATAAAGCGCTAGCTAAGTAGTAAGTAGGAGCTACCCCTAGTTATCCTATACCTAGGTTATAAATACCTTTAGGATAGCTTATATCTCCTAGTTCTACCTCTTAGTATTATTATTAATCTATAAGTAGTATATAGTACTTAATAGCTTCTTTATATTAATAAGGCAATAGAATTTAGCTTAGAAGTAGCTTACTTAATTAAACCCTTAATTACTAATAATACTATATAGGAACCTATAGAACTATAAGTAAGAGGTAAGGAACTAGTAGGTATAAGCTTTTACCTCTATAGTACCTATCTCCTCTAGTATTACTAACTTACCTAGCTTATTTATTATAACCTATAAGTATTAGCTAGTATTATCTTTTATAAGTAATAAGTTTATAATAAAGTTTATTAAGAGGTCTAAGTATAAGTAAGTAGGTGTTAATAAGAGCTTTAGGAAGCCTTTTTTAGCTTACCTCTAGATATATATCCCTCTATAGATATTATAATTCCTTATAAATCTCTATACTATTTATAATTATCCTAGCTAGTAGAACTACTAGCTTATTATTTCTAATATACTATTATAGCTTAAATAAGTAGTTATACTTAAGTTATAGCTCTATTAAATAATCTTTATATAAAGCTCGCTTAGTAAGTTATTATTTTCCTCCCTACTAGGTACCTATAGCTTCCCTCTAAATATTAGCCTTCCCTAATTATTAATATTATACTTACTAATTTAAACCTTAGCCTTAATATCTAGCGGGAAGCTCTAAAGCTAGTAAGTAATTAGATAATATATAGCTTTATATATTATATCCTTCTTTATAGTTTCTAGCTATAATACCTATAGTTTAGGGTTACTATTAAAGACTATAATATCTACTACGTTAGTATAGCCCTTCTAAATTCTCCTTATTAAGGGGCTAGCTATAAGGTCCCTATAGGGGTAAGTATAATCTAGTATTAGCTATAAGACTCTCCCCTATTTCTACTTATTATCTTACTCTTATAGTATATCCTATCCTCTCTAAGAGAGGGTATTAGGGGCTATTACTTCTTTACTAGGGTAGTATTTAATAATAAAGTTATATTAAAATAGCTCCTCTACTTACTAGCTCTAGTGCTTTATAAGGCGCTATTTCTTTATAGAATATTTAAGCCCCTAGTAATTAGTTAATACCTTAAAAGTAGTTATATTATATAGCTCCGCTCTCTATATATATAAGTAAGAAAGAACTACTAGGAGCTCCTTATTATAAATAGGGTAGTTATACTCTATAAGTAAGAGCTTCTATAAGTAGAACGCTATAGGATACTAGGTACTCTCTAGGTTAATATATAAGAATACCCCTCTTAATATAAATCCTAAATAGTTAGTTTTAATAATAATCTTATTTTTTAAATGAAATTAGTATAATACTAGCTAGGTATTAAAAAGCTACTTAAGTTATAAGAAGGCTTATTCTTAGTTATCTCCCTATTAGAATATTATATTCTTCTTAATAAATAATATAAGTAGTTTAATAATATTCCTATATTCTAATATAAATATATTATAATAGTTTATAAACCCTAGGAAGCTTAAAACCCCCTTTAAGGAGGTAGGGGGTAATTACTTAGGAATTACCTAGAGTTTCTTAGGGTTATAAGAAAGACCCTCTCCTATTATTATAATAAGCCCTATATACTTAACCCTCTTAACTAAGAACTTATACTTTATAAGATTAAGGTTTAGCCCTATATTTACTAGCCTCTAGAGGACCTCCTAGACCTTCCCCTCGTAGTTTTCTTTTATTCTATTAGAGTAGATTAATATATTATCTATATAAGTAGTAATAAACTTATTAAGGAAATCCTATAGGGTGCTATTAATATATTATTAGAAGCTAGTAGGGGTACTAGTTAGGTTAAATAAGTAGATTACTTATTTAAATAACCTATATTAAGTATAAAATATAGTTCTCTCTTAATACTTATCTATTACTCTTAACTTATAAAAAGCTATTACTATATCTAGCTTAGTATATTATTTAGCTATACTTACTTAGTATAATATCTTAGAGATTAATAAGAGGGAGTAGTAGTCTTTCTTAGTAATTATATTAAAGGCCTTATAATTAATATAGAAGTAAATTCCTCCCCCTAGCTTCCTTATAAAGAGTACTAATACCTTAGTAAGTAAGCTACTAGCCTTAAGAAACCCCTTATCTAGGAGGTTTTATAGGGTCTTCTTTAATATTATTAGCTCTTCTCTTAATATATTATAGAGGGGGCTCTAAGGGAGTAATAGCTCCCTTTTATCTAGTCTTAGTATAAGGTTAATCTAATAGTTTACCCCTAGTTACCTAGGGGGTAGTAAGTAAGCTTTATTAGGATAAAATAGGTTAAGAAACTCCCTTAAGACCTAGCTTAATAGATAGTATTATTAATCCTCTTTTAGTTTTAAGTTTAAGGCTTTTTTAATATTAGCTAAGTTAATAGCTTATATTAATACCTCTATAATACCCTATTAGTACTTACCCTATTATCTTACTAGGTATTAGTAGATTATAGAGAATAAGAGTATATTAAGGAACCTTATAGCTCTTATTTCCTTTATAAGGGGTATTTCTTCTTAATCCTTTAGATATAGCTTAACTTATCCCCTCTTATAATATACTTAGTAAGCTATAGTATTATAAATAACTTAGTTCTACTCTATCTAAGGGCGCCCTAAGAAGATATTAGTGTCTAGGCTATTAACTATATATAAAAAGATATACTAAATATAACTACTTATTTCTAAGTTAAATACTACTATATTTAGCGCGTTACTTAGTAATAATCTACTTAGTATATACCCCCTTATAAGTTAATATCTTTTCTTAATATATAGAAAATAAAAGCGTTAAGCTAGGGAAAAGTTAATTATCTATAAGTATTACTCCTAGTATTTACTAGGGTATAAGCTAGATATCTTCTATTAACTCTAACTTAAATAATAATAAGCTTATTATTAGCTAGGTATTCCTATTTATATTCTTTCTAACTTAATATCTCCTCTTTAGTAAGCTCTAGGGCTTAATTTCGCTCTAGAGTTAGCTTTTTTCTAATTTCTTATCTTCTTCTAAGGAATTAGCTATTACTTAGTAGACATTTATTACCTTATAATATACTAGTTCTTTTTTAAGGTCTTTACTTTTATAACCCTAAGTAGCTAGTCCTCTTTATTAAGGTAGCGCTAGGTAATATAACCTCTAGCTCTATAAGTATAATAAATATAGGGATCCCTTATACTCTTTTAAAGCTATTAGTATTATACTAGGGAGGTACCTAAGGAGAACCTAGAGTTTTAGTAGTTATAATATCTTACCTCTTTAACTTATAAGATATATATAGCTCTAGTTATATAAATATCCCCCTTAATATCCTTAGTAATAGGTCTCTAGTAAGTTACTAAGTAGTTATTAGAAACCTTCTAGCGCTCTACTTTCTATATAATACTCTAGATCTTTAAGAGCTAGCTATTATAATTAGTTAATAAGTTTATAATAATTAGCTACTTCCTTAGCCTAGGGGTAAGGGAGGCCTCTAGAAGTAAGATCTAGACTTAATTAGGCTAGTTTATACTACTTATATTAACTAGTATTTACTTAAATCTTAATAAGAAGGTTACTAGGGATTTATTCTCTTTCTCCTAGAGGGTTTATAGTTAGGCTATAGCTTATAACTAGATATTTAAGTCCTTATATATCTAGTCTAGGTAAGCTATAAAGTCCTTAGGGTTATATTTTCCCCTACCCCCCCTAGCTCTATAGAAAGTAGAGACTACTTACTAGGCTATAGTATTTAAGTAGGAGTTAATAAGGTACTATACCTCTATATCTATAATATAAAACGCCCTATTTATAGTAATCTTATACCTTATCTATTATACCTAGGTAATATATTCCTTCTACTTACTTAAAAATTTTAAAAGTAGGGGTAATAGCTTCTAGCGTATTATACTAGGTATTACTAGTACTTACTAGTAATACTTATAGGGGTCTATATAGCTATATATTAGCTATTCCCCTGCGTAACCCCTTATAACTATTACTAGAGGGACTATATTACTACTACTAAATTAGCTTATAATAGCTTATCTTAAGTTTTAGCTATATTACTATTAACTATCTTACTAACGAATAGGAAGTAGTGCTTAACTTATTATTATTATTATAATAATAAGCTTAAATATATAAGGAGTTAGACCTAAGTTTATTTAATAAGAGGTTACTATAATACTAGTTATTTAAGCTAAAGAGGAAAAAGGGGAAGTTTTCCTCTATATTAGAGATTTCGCTAGTCTATAGGGAATAACTAGGTAGGCCCCGGGTAGGCCCTAGGTAGCTCCCTAAGGTAGTAAACCTAGGTAGAAGCCTAGGTAGGCTTAACCCAGGCGTAGCCTATAATCAGTAATACTCTATTTATATCCCTAATATTATTTATTTAAAAAGCTAATAGTTACTTAAAATTTTATATTAAGTTCTAAAAGCTAAATAGGTTTACTAAGAAGGACTAGTACCTATTACCCCTAATTAATAAGATACTAAGCTAAATTAGCTAAGCTAAAGTATATATATAGATCGATATCTACTAAGCGTTCTACTATATTCGTATCTACTCTAACTTAGAGGACTTAATAACGTTCTATACTTGCTATAACTTCTATATAATATATATAGATAATATCCTAGTTTACTTAGAAGACCCCCTCTAATATAAGGAGTATATTAAGAAAGTCCTTCACTAGCTACGCTAAGTAGGGCTTTAGGCTAATATTAAGAAGTGCGAATTTAATATAATTATAACGCGCTACCTTAGGTTTATTATTATAACTAAAGGGATTAGCTCTAACCTTAAGAAGGTCTCTATAGTAAAGGACTAGTAACTACTAACTATAGTATATAATATCTAGTTCTTCCTAGGGCTCTATAACTTCTACTATTAATCTATTATAGATTATAGAAAGATCGCTTAATTACTTACTAGGCTTATAGCTAAAGACGCCTATTTTAACTTTAATAATAACTACGTAGTAGCGTTCATTATGCTAAAGGAGGCCCTAATATTAGCCCCTATCTTATGCTATTAGAAGCCCGAGCTACTAACCTAAGTTAAGATAGATACCTCTAAATCTATTTAAATTATTACCCTCCTCTAGTAATAACTTAATAATAATTTATATTACCCTATAGCTTATTTCTTAAAAACTATATTACTAATAGAGATAAACTACCCTATTTATAACCATAAGATAATAGTAATTATCCTAGCGCTAGAAGAATAGAGGGCTAAACTCCCTATAGTTACTTAGTATTTTAAGGTTATTATAGACTACTAACTACTATTCTACTTTATAACTAAGAGGCTTCTAAATATTCGCTAAGCCTACTAGTTAGGTATCTTAGCTAGTTTTAACTTCTATATCTAGTACTACCTAGGGTATTAAAATATACTAGCTAATACCCTCTTATAGAAGAATAAAGACCTTTAAATCTAATAAGCTATCTATAAATTAAACTATACCTAGGTATTACTGCTACTTACTTACTTATCCCTAGAGGTTATAAGTAAACTATACTAGCTATTAGAAGCTACTCTAAGTAGTCCTATAGCTATTATTAATACCCTAGAGCTAGAGAATAAGCTATAAGGCTACTTCCTAGTTAAATAGATCCTATAGTTAAATTATAAACTAGATATATTATTACTTAAGGTGCTAAAGACGCTTACTACTATAGAAAGAGAGCGCTAAAAAATAAGAGATAGACTCCTAATAATAGATAGGAAGCTCGTACTACTAGAAGAAGAGGATTTATATATAAAGTTAATCTATAAAGCCTATATCTAGAGGCTTATAATATACCTAGGTTAAAATAAGACTATTAAACTCTTAGAGGAATATTACTACCAGCCCCGCTTAACTACTAATATTAAGTAGTATATTTATAACTACTATACTTACTATTAGGCTTAGAAGCTAAGAGATAAGCCTCTAGGCGAGTTAAGGCCCCTACTTATACTAAATTACCCCTAGGAGTATATTATAATAGATTTTATATCCTACCTACCTAACTACTATAGGTATAATAATATATTTATAATAATATACTACTTATTAAAGAAGATAGTTTCCCTCCCCTATTATGAGATTATTATAGCGTGGGACCTCGCTTAGCTATATTATACTTATATCTTCTAGTATATTAGGTTCTTTATTATAATTATATCTAATAAGGGCCCCTAGTTTACTTCTAATTTCTAGAACGAGCTCTATAAGATATATAATATAGTTATATAATTAAGTATAGCGGGTTATACTGAGACTAATAGGTAGATAGCAATTCTTAACTAATACCTAACTTAATACTTATACCTAAAGATAAACTAGTTCTAAGATAACTAGAGCGAAATACTCCTAGCTATAGATTTTACTTAAGTAGTATTATTAAATAAAACTACTAGGCTTATATTATTTAAGATTAAATAGGGATACCTACTATAAATAAGTTTTAACTAGGACTAATATATATAAAAGTTCTTAACTATAAAGGAGAAAATTAACTAAAGTAACGCTTAGTAGCTCGTATAAAACCTCTATAGCACCTAGGAAATCGCTAAAGGAAATATAGCTATAACCTAATAATACTATACCTAAGCTACTAACTACTACTACTAGCTTAATAACTTAGGTATAGGGGATTCTATTAATATATTAACAGAAGGATAGCGCTAAGAAAGCTCTTTAAAGCTATTAATACTATAGGATAGCCTATAGCTAATTAAAGCTACTAGCCCTAGGGGGACTTAAGTGCTTAACCTACTAAAGGGATATAACTATTACTTAGTATTCTATCTTAGTAAGCTTTAGAAGGCTACTAGGGACCCTCTATTAGGTTAATTTAAAACCCCCGCTCCTATTATAAAGTTTAATAATAAGCTAGAATATAAAGTTATATATATATAACTACTAGCTAGTTATACTAAGGATAACTATAGTACTACGCTAACTAGAGGGGCTATAACTATAATCCTACTTAGTATAATACTAAAAGTTTTAAGTATGCCCTAGTAGCGCTATAGGACTTCTATATTACTAACCTAACTACTATAGGACTACTAAAGTACCTCTTAGCTTAGCTTCTAGCTACTACCTAAGATAAGGACCTTATTACTATAGAGGATAATAACGCCCTAGCGTGAGTATAAGAATAAGAAGAAAGGGATATTATTTAGAAAACTATTTATATTATAATAGCTAATTGCTACGGATAGTAATACTAATAAAGGGGGGGGGTAGGGGGGGGGGGGGTAATATTATAGCGCTAGGTTAGACCTACCTGAATCTCAGGTTATATAACTTATAGGTTATATAATTACTAAGCGACCTTTTAGCCTTCCCTAGCTGCGCTAGCCTATAGTTAGACCTTTCCCTCCTTTAACGCAGAATCTACTTAATATAGCGTAATTGAAGCGCGCTAACCTTTGCCTATTTGCTATTCGTAATACCTATTATATCTTTATATATATAATTAATAGCCTAGATCTTAGTATCCTCTTAAGGTACCCTTAGATAGAATAGAACTAGGTTATTTATAATATTATAGCTTACTAGGTATACTATAGGATAGGGTATATTAGATTATACCTCAAGGGTTAAGAAGAAATACCCCTTATAAAAGAAATAAGGGCTATAAGGTTCCTTAATATACCCTTATTCTCTATTATCTACGAATACTTAGTAGAATAATACGGTAAGTACTAAGAGGATATTAGGGAGGTATTAATATAAGCTATTAGCCTTACTAATATTGAGCTCGGAATTACGCCGCAGCCCCTTCGCAAAAAGACCATAACAAATTCACCCAGTTCGCAGGCACAATTCGGGAAACACTATACAGGTATTTTGACCTATACCCTCTACTAGTTAAGGAAAATAATATAGGAACCCTATATATTCTTACTACTTATAAGTAAACCCTTATATAAAGTTAGATACGCGCTATAATAGGGCTAATTATATTAGAGCTAAATAGGCTACTAAGGCTCTTATAGTAATACCCTCGCTAAACCTTCTAGTAAGCTGCTATAAAAGCTACTATATAAGATAACTCCTTAACCTAAAAGATTAACCTTCTAGTAAGGTGCTAAAAGTAAAAGCTACTATATAAGATAACTTCTTAACCTAAAAGGTCGACCTTCTAACGGGTACGTATAAGTATAGCTATAGTTAGGAGAGGATTACGTAACCGAAGGCTATGTATTCTCAGGAGGCGCGGAGTTAGAAGATCTATTGCACTTAAGTAGGTAAAATCGCTATGTAGTAGCTAGAAGCTATAATTATTAAAAAGGATTATTACTCCCTCCTACTAATCTCTAAGATATTATACTAGGTAAGTATAGCTAGGTAGTATATTAAGTTAAATATAGTAATAGCTTTCTATAAGTTAAGAGTAATAGAGGAGTATTAAGAGAGAATTATATTCTATACCTAGTATAAGTTATTTAAATAAGTAATTTACTTATTTAGCTTAACTAATACCCTTACTAGCTTCTAGTAATATATTAATAATACCTTATAAAACTTCTCTAATAATTTTATTACTATTTATATAGATAATATATTAATTTATTCTAATAGAATAAAGGAAGACTACGAGAGAAAGGTTTAGGAGATCCTCTAAAGGCTAGTAGATTCTAAGTTAAATCTTAAGTTTATAAAATATAAGTTCTTAGTAAAGAAGGTTAAGTATATAGGGTTTATAATAACTACTAGAGAAAGCCTCTCTTATAACCCTAAGAAACTTTAAGTAATTACTAAGTAGTTACTCCCTATTTCCCTAAAAAGTATCTAAAGCTTCTTAGGGCTTATAAATTATTATAATATATCTATATTAAGATATAGAGATATAATTAAGTTACTTATAGAGCTTATTAAGAAGAATATAATATTCTAATAAGGGGATAACTAGGGAAAAGCCTTCTCTTAGCTTAAGTAGCTCCTTAATACCTACCTAGTACTCTATTAACTTAACCTAGAAAATAAAACTATTACTAAAACTAATTATTTAGGATTTATATTAAGAGGAGTACTCTCCTAAATTAATCTAGAGGGTATTAGGCGCCCTATAGTATTCTACTTATAAAAGCTCTCCCTTATAAAGTATAACTACTTTATTTATAATAAGGAGCTCTTAGTAATCCTTTCCTACTTATATATATAGAGGGTAGAGCTATATAATATAGCCTTTTTAAGGTATTAATAAATTACTAGGGGCTTAAATACTTTATAAAGAAGTAGCGCTTTATAGAGTATTAGAGCTAGTAAGTAAAGGAGCTATCCTAGTATAACTTTATTATTAAATACTACTCTAATAAGGAAGTAGTAGCTCTTAATACCCTCTCCTGGAGAGAACAAGATATATTATAAGAATAGGATAATAAGTAGAAGTAGGGGAGGGTCTTATAGCTAATACTAAACTATACCTATCCCTATAGGGACCCTATAGCTAGCCCCCTAGTAAGGAGAAGTTAAAAGGGTTATATTAATATCCTAGATATTATAATCTTTAATAATAACCCTAAACTATAAGCGCTATAGCTAGAAACTATAAAAAAGGATATAATATATAAAGCTATATATTATATAGTTACTTACTAGCTTTAGAGCTTCCTATTAGATATAAAAGCTAAGGTTTAAATTAGTAAGTATAATATTAATAGTTAGAGGAGGCTAATATTTAGAGGGAAGCTATAGGTACTTAGTAAGGAGGATAATAATAACTTACTAGTAAAGCTCTATATAGAGATTATCTAATAGAGCTATAACTAAAGTATAATTACCTACCTAAGCTATAATAATATATTTGAAATAGTAAGCTAGTAGTTCTACTAGCTAGGATAATTATAAATAGTATAGAGATTTATAAGGAATTATAATATCTATAGAGGGATATATATCTAGAGGTAAGCTAAGAGGGGCTTCCTAAAGCCCTTACTAGTACTTACCTAGTTATAATTAGATCTCTTAATAGACTTTATTATAAACTTATTACTTATAAAGGATAATACTAGCTAATACTTATAAGTTATAATAAATAAGCTAGGTAAGTTTATAATACTTAAGGAAATAAGTACTAAAAAGATAGAAGCTTATATTTACTAGTTCCTTACTTATTACTTCTAGTTTTATAGGTTTCTATATAATATTATTAATAATTATAAGTCTTACTAAGTAAGCTACTTCTAAGCTAAGTTCTACTACTTTACTAATATAAAAAAGCTATTAAGTATAGTATATTACTTATAAATTAATAATAATACTAAGAGATAGAACTAGGAGATATAAGCTATTCTATAGGTATTTATAACCTAGGTATAGGATAACTAGGGGTAGCTCCTACTTATTACTTAGCTAGCGTTTTATAATAAGGTTAGTAATATAACTAGGCTCTTACTATTCTTCTTAAAATATAGGTATTATACTAACCCTATACTTATTATAAGTAATATAATATAAGAGATCCCCTCTAGGGATCTAATAGCTACCTTCTTAGTAATAGGATTATAAGAAATAGTAAATTTTATCTAAGTAAGTATTATAATAACTTAGTAATATACTAAAGAGAATATAAACTAGTATAGGATACCTATAGAGAAGTATTAAGTAGGTAATAAGGTTTAGCTTTTAATAACTAATTATAAGAGCCCTAAGCCTAGTAAGAAGCTATTATAATTAGATTATAAATATATTATATTAGGAGTCCTAAGCTTATATATTATTAAGTTAGATATACTTAGTAATATCTACTTAAGGTTTTATATAAACCTCCTCTAGAAGGTATTAGAGTACCCCTTACTTACTTAGATAAGAATAGATCCTTAGCTACTACTACTTATAGCTAATAATAGCGAATTTAAGTAATATATAGAAGAGATATATATAATATAATAGAAAGTAATTAAATAAGAGTAGAGATATAAGGTCCTAGTTAAATAGGAGGGGTATATAGAGCTTACCTAGGAGCCTATAGAGGCTATTATAGAGATTCTTATAATAAATAAGTATAAAGCCCTATATAAGCTAGGTATAAATAATAATAATAACCTAGCTTATACCTAGGGGGGACTAGCTAGGAGGGGGGATAGTATTATAAGCTATACCTAGGTTAAGTCTACCTAGGCTTCTATTTAAGTTTATTATTTTAAGGAGCTACCTAGGGCTTACCTAGGGCTTACCTAGGGCTTACCTAGTAGTTCCCTATAGACTAGCGAACTCTCTATTAGAGAGGAAAAACTTCCCTTTTTTTCTCTTTAGCTTAAATAAGTAATACTATAGCGACCTCTTATTAAATAAACTTAGGTCTAACCCCTCGTAGTTATTAAGTTCGGAATTACGCCGCAGCCCCTTTGCAAAAAGACTATTAATTTAATTTACCTAGTTTATAGGTATAATTCGGGAAATACTATATAGGTATTTTAACCTATACCCTCTACTAGTCAAGGAAAATAATATAAGAACCCTATATATTCCTATTACTTATAAGTAAACCCTCTAAATCTTATAAAGTTAGATACGTGCTATACTAGGGCTAATTATATTAGAGCTAAACGGGCTACTAAGGCTCTCGTAATAACGCCCTTACTAAACCTTCTAGTAAGGTAAAAGCTATTATATAAGATAACTCCTTAACCTAAAAAGTTAACCTTCTAGTACGGTACTAAAAGTACTATAAAAGCTACTATATAAGATAACTCCTTAACCTAAAAGGTTAACTTTCTAAGAAGGTGCTATAAATATTATTATATAAGAGGTAACTCCTTAACTAAAGAGGTCTTTCCTAAGAGGTTCTTATAGCTAGAAGTATAAGAAGCTCTATTACTATAAATAGGGCTTTATACCTCTCCCTCTTCCTTATCCTTATTCCTATAACCTATAATAAATCCTTAACTATATTAATACTAAACCTTATATATAAAAACGCTAAGCCTACGCAAGGTATACCCTTTAATACTAATAACGCGCGAGAGCTTACTAGAGAGTTAAATATTAATATAATTAATAAAACCTACTCCTTTTTTAATTACTCTATTATATATAGAGAGTATATTATTAATATAGCCCTTAAGAGGGCTCTTATTAATACCTATAGAGGGGATATTTATTATTATATTATAGCTAAGTAAGTAGACTTAGTAATAGAAGCTAAGTAAGTTATTATATACCCTATAAAGTAGCCCTTCTTTAAGCAGGTCCTCTATACTATTAAGGTAGAGGTAGCCTAGGCCTCTTAAGGGAATATTAGTAAGTATAGCTTATGCTAAATAGAGAGAGCGTTACTAACGATAGCATAGCTATAAAGATAGTAATAACTAGCGGACGAAGCGGTAATAGAGGTGGTATTAGTAGCGTAGGTAGTATATAAGAGGAAAAGTTAATAGTTTTATAGTTTAAATAATTAAAAACCACGTTATTATTAATATAAAGTTAAAGATCGTGAGGCTATTAATAGGTATATATAAGTATAGCTATAATTAGGAAAGGTAGTTAGTAAGATTACGTAACTAAAGGCTATATATTATTAGGAGGCGCGGAGTTAGAAGGTCTATTGCACTTGAGTAGGTAAAATCACTATGCAGTGGCTAGAGGCCACCCCTCGTAGTTATTAAGTTATTAAGTTATTAAGGTTAGGTTATTAAGCTAGCTTCTTTATTTATTTGATTCCTTAATAACTTAAGGTATTTATAATAGAAAGAGTATATTATACTCTAGAAAAGAGTATTTATAAAGAGTATTTGTTATAGTTTATAAATATAAGATATTACTAAGAACATAAAGTATATATTCTTATAAGTAATAATCTCTTCTATATTAGTAGCTTAAATTATATAAGTAATACTTTTTATAAGTATTAGTATTTTATTATTTTAAGTTATAGGAAAAGTATATATAAAGATAAAGTTAATATATAATAGATTACTAGATTAGCTTTATTATTATATACTACTTATACTAACTCCTAAGGTTCTTAGAACCTCTATTATAAAGCTATTAAGATTAATAATACTTTTTATAAATATAAAAGAGTAGAAGATAGTAATAGCTTTCTAATTATTATATAAAGTATATTATATATAGTAGAGTATATAATATAGGTTAAATTTGTGTGGGAAAGTGTAATTACCCCTATATAGCTGAATATGGGTAGCAAAAACAAAAAAGGCACTAGAAGAAGTTTCGGGCTTGGAGGCAAGTACCTCTGCCCGGAGTTAATATAGCGGAGGTACATGTGTCTGCAGTGCTAGCTGCTTTGGCGAGTATCCGGTAGGTAGAGGCAGCTGGTGCTAGGTGCGCACTACGCGGCAAGGTAAGACTTCCATCCTCAGCTGCCTCTGACAATCGATAAGGGAGCTCGATGCAGGTCATGCAAGATTTGCGGTGGATTCGACGGGTTGGATTCCTTCTCTGCACCTGTTGCAGCAACAATCATTTCAACACCTGTGCACGAACAAGGCTTCCTTTCGATTTTCTGCCTTTCACCGACCTTCCTCGGCCGACACGAGGGCTTCGACGAAACCTTTTTTAAGACCTTCTTGTCCCCCCTCTCGTTTTCCCTTATCATGTCCTCTTCGACTGCCTAAGCTACCTTTATGCGATGCGAATGTCCCGGGTCCATGGAACCACACAACATCCCTTACCGCTTTGACTTGCAACAAGCACGAACACCACGACGAACCTAGTGGAACCTGAACCGGACCAGGCTCTATTCCGCGTGCTGCTCTAAAATCTGAGGCAAGAGAAAACTAAACACAGACGACAGGCGAAGACGACGATATACACGACCACGAACACGAAAGTTACGACGCGATAGACAGGCATAATGCCGTACTCAGAGAGCGCGCAGGCCGCGCTTGTGCAATGGGTAAGTACATATCCGTCAAACCTTCTCGAGATGGGCTGCGTTCCCTCGCGACCATGCTGTGTACCGTCCTGCAGGCTCGTGGAAAGATTTCATGCTAATGTTTGCTTACAGGCAAATACATTCCCCCTCGACAAAAAGGCCGACTCAATGAACGACTTCCTCGATGGTCACCTCCTTTCCCAAGTCCTCCAGGACTTAGACCCCTCCTTCGACGCGAATGCTAGCGAAGTGGCCCTCTACGATGTGTACAAAGGCATCAACCGGCTAGTATACCGCGAATGCCCCGGGCTATCCGGCAAGGTCAAATCAGCCGACATTCGTCCCAGAGCCAGAGAAGCACACCCGGAAGCCATCTCCCAGGTACGGACGATGATGTTGCAATCACTCCGCCGCGTGCCACCCAATAACTACGGGCTAATTCAGAAATTCTCTCAGCTTATTGCCGTTCTGTTTGCGATTGCGATGCTCGGTAGTAACAATGAACGATACGTCACACGCATCACCAAAGATATCTCGGACAAATCGGTCCTCATGCAACTTCAGCGAATCACTCAGGACATGAACACAGCGATCAACGAGGCTGAGTCGGCCGATCTCGAGGATCCCTCCGACGCCGCTAACGAGAGCCATGATGCCGATCTTGCCATGGAAGCCGACAATATTCGTCTTCGCTCCGAATTGGACAAGAGGGGGAAGCTGCTTGCAGATATGGAGACCCGCTTGGGGCATCTTCAAGAGAGCTACGACGACCTCAAGGACGAGGTCGTTGCCAAGGGAAGGGAATTGGAGGCTTTCCACAGCGCGCAGGATGGCGCCGGAAAGGAAGTCATCAGGTCACTAGAGTTGAAATTACGGGAGCAGGATGAGCTTATTGCCAACCAGGAAGCGCAAGCCGAAGACGACCGCATTGCCAAGGAACGATTGCAAAGCGAGGTCACCGCTCTCAAGGCGAAAACTCAGAAGCTTGAGGCTCTCGATGATGAGGTGAATGAGCTGCGGTTCAAGAATGAAGAGCTCTCCCGGAAGGCAAATATGGTGGAGCGGTACAAGCAGAAGCTCGAGGCTCAGTCCACGTTGTCGAAAGAAATGGACAACCTGCTTTACGAAAAGGAGCAAATGCAGCGCGATCTCATCGAATATGAGAAGGTCCTAAAGAGAAATCAGGCGCTTGAGCAAACCAACGAACAATACGCCTCGAAACTCAGAGATTATGAGCTGCAGTACGTCGAGTTGGATGCACAGCGCAGAGCTTTCCACGACGATACCATGCAGCTGCGAGCTCGCCTGCAAACTCTTGACGCTCAGCGTCTCTCCGACGAGAGACTTATTGCTGAGCTGCAGGAGCAGATCGCTGCGGGCACGGGTCAATCAGCCATGTCCCCAGATGCTGCGTCTGCTGGGTTCAGTCTTGAGCAAGAACTCGACAGCGCTGGCAGCAGTGCTCCTCCTAACCTGAGTCTCGAGGTCTCGCGACTCAAGGCTGAGAACAACCTTCTTCGTAGTGGCATGGGCTCCGCATCAGAGAATGCCCGCTTACGACAGGAGCTTGACGACGAGCGACGTCAACGGGAACGCCTCCAGAGCACATACAACGAAACCTTTGAGAAGCACCAGCTTGCGGAAGCTCAAGTCAGCGCCTTGATTGGTGGCGGCGGCGAAAAGTCAGTTGAATTTGTTAATTTGGCTCTTCCACTTGGTCTGAAGCGAGTACTAACTCAGGAATACTACTACAGCGAAGTACTAGCGAACTTGAAAATCCAAGTTGCCCAGATGACCCATGAACTCCAGGCCGAAAAGCGAAGATTGAGCGAGGTTCAGGCCCAACTTGCCGACAAGGACCGTGAGCTCCTGAGTGCGAGAACAGACCTTTCTGCCGTTGCGCAGGACAGTGTCAATGCCCTTGAAGAGCTCAAGTCCACAGACCAGCTCATCTCGGCATCGATCCGCGAGGAGCTGGAGGCTGCTCACCTGCAAATCAAGAACCTCAATGCTGACCTGGAGAACCGGCAAAGTTCACTTATTAACGCCTTGCTCGAAAAGGACAAGCTTCGCAAGGAACTAGACGAGGCAAAGGATGGCCGACAAGACGGTGCCGAGCCCACTGAGGCGGTTCAGAAGCTTCAGGACAAGGTTGAGAAGTTGCGCGCACGGCTCAAGGAGCGACAATCGGTGAGTGATGATGTTTGCAGCAATTCTTCCTTACATCCGGCCGGAGCTGGTGATGTTGAGCCACCTGCTACGCCCGAGCCAGCCATCTTGTATGATAGCCACCCGGATTTCCGGACGAGAGCTGCTCCCCCCTGTCACCCTCATACCTTATCGGAAGTCCAACCACGGTATAAGCAATCTGGACACAAGAAGGGATGGGTAAAATCTGTGACGAGCAAGATATTTGAGAGATCAAAGCCTTCATCGCGCTCCAAGTCCCCATCACCTTATTCGCGTCGATTGCGAGTCGAACTTTGATATGCGGCGTTATGATTTGCGGCATTGGACGTCCAGAACTGACAACGAAACTCTTTGCAGCAACTGGAGAAGTCGGAGCAAGACAGATACGACTTGCAAAGGAAGCTCAAGGCAGCGGAGGGCGGAGAAGCGGCTGCAGCTCAGAAGGTACGGGTTGACTCCACAATAATACTGGAAGTGGAACATGTCACTCTCGACCACGATGGTATGTTTGTGCAAAGACTGACAAAATCTACCAAAAGGCTGCGAGCGACCAGATCATCAAGAATCTTCAACGCGAAAACGCCCTCATTGCCACCGCCTGGTACGATCTTACTAGTCGTATTCAGAGCAACCATGTGGTGCTGCAACGCAGGAACGAAGTGCCCAAGAGCTGGCTGGGCAAGCAAAGACAAATGGTCAATGGTATGACAATCTTCTTCCAGCTCACAGGTCAGTAAAGTCTGACGTACTTCTCCAGCCACTCCTAGGAGGTAGAGCAGCCCAAAGTGTCCAATCCATCCTACGCAAGAACCCATCCCCTCCTAAAAGTGTTTAGCCTTGTTGTTGGATCCCCCTTTCCATCTTTTATCTATCCATTCTCCTTTTTTCCCCTCCTCTGTCCTGGCATTTTAATCTTTGAGCAGAAGGGCATAGTTGGCGTTGGGCTTCTTTCTTGTCATAACCTTAGCAAAGAGGGATGGCTTGGCTGGCCTGCATCTCGAGAGGAGCATTGCATTGCATCGCGACGGCTGTTGGGCGGCAATTTCCGTTTCTTTCGGAAAATGGTTTATCTTGAAACAAGGCAAGCTCCCTTTGTGCCGTTCCGTTTCTACAGACTTTTCGTTGCTTTATATATAGTTTCAAGCGTCGTTTGGGAAGGATGCAAGCCTTCTTTTTCAACCCTCCATACAGATGGTATAGAGAGAATGGAAAGGAGTATCGTTTTCGACCTATCCCTAAAGTCTTGTCTCGCCGGTGATTCCACCGTTTGAGAGTTCGACGTTCATACGGTTGACGCACGTCGCTGCTCCTTCAACTACAGATATGTGCTACTTCGTTGGAGAGAAGATAGTCTCGGGGTTGGCAGCAGGATTCTTCTGAAGGTCAGCGGCACCCCGTGGCTGATTGAGACAGCATGAGGGCGACGAGTGAGACGCCGCCTCCTGAGTGGGCTTGGTGTGGAGATAGGGGAATTTGGACGCCGAGAACGATCCGGGTTGTATTTACACTGTGTTGCCATCGCAAGCCGGTAGTGCGCCAGCTGGCCTGTTGATGTCTGGTTCCCACGGAAATGGCAGCATTCAACGCCTCGCGTCTACGCCACCCCGGCGGAGACGGAAATCGGAGGAGTCGGCACCATATTAATTTTCCGTATAGGCCAGGTAAGACAGGAATGCCGAAGAGGCCCCGAGTTCGGTGCTGCGCGAACCGAAATGATTGTCGAACGCGTCTGGCCTCTACAGGTCACTCATAAAGTCATGAGAGACATTAACTATTCTGAGATTCTTGAAATATTTTTGTTTGATGTTCGGTGCCCATCCAACTGCCAACCGCCGGTTTTTGATTATTAGTGAGACAGTAATTGTGGTACATACAAGCGTGCGATATTTTTACACGATAGGTTCCGGTGTGTGCGAGTGGGTGTTTGGTGCCATCCCAAAAACAGCAATCGCAAAAGATGTAAGGCCTGCATGATAAAGGCGTGGACGGTCGTTGACCTCTCGTGATCCATAAAACACTGTTCCATATAAAGTATTCCTCCGTTCCACGTTTCCTCCATCCTCTGCAAGCTTTGATATCCGAATCAAGTTCGAAGGCTATGAGCAAGGTGTTGACAGTTCATTCTTCTTCTCGTTCTCCCCGTGCAGGCATGCGCGCAGGCATAGAAATCCACGGAGAGGGGCGGGCAGGAAGCGCGGGTTCGCCTCTGCAAACCTCTCGGTTTGCCTAGTTTTTGGAGGTGATGCGGCTGAGGATGCCGGAAGCGTGGCCACCCTTGCGCTGGGACTCGAAAATATCAAGCATGTTCTTCCACACCTGGCCAGGCTCCTGAGAGGCGTCAATGCCCTTCCAGATACCGGTCTGCTTGTAGTAGCCGACGACGGGAGCCGTCTGGCTGTGGTAAGTCGTGAGACGCTTCTTCAGGGCCTCGGCGTTGTCATCGGAGCGCTGGATGAGGGGCTCGCCAGTGATGTCGTCCTTCATGTACTCCTTGGGGGGGTTGAAGGTGGTGTGGTAGCTGCGGCCGGAGGCGGGGTGGACGAGACGGCCGGTGATGCGGGCGACGAGGAGAGAGTCGTCGATCTGGAGCTCAACGGCATGCTGAAGCTTCTGGTTGCGCGCCTTCAGCATGTTGTCGAGACCCTCGGCCTGAGGAACGGTGCGGGGGAAGCCGTCGAGGATGAAGCTGCGGAGGTAATATCTCGGTTAGCGTTGGGGTGTTCGGCTTCCTGCGGAGTGCGCCACGATGCTAGACGGTCTTGGTCTGTTGGCATCGCAACGGTGAATGGATGCGGCGTACCCTCCCTTGCACTCCTTGTTGTTCTCCAACTCCTCCTTGATCATGCCAATGACAATGTCATCGCTGACGAGGCCGCCTTGGTCCATGATCTTCTTGGCTTCGCGGCCGAGCGGAGTCTTCTTGGCGACTTGCGATCTGAGCATGTCACCGGTAGCCTGCAGTTGGAAGTTGACGTTAGAGGACTTCTCGAACCCAGAAATAGACCAATTGGCCTACCAGATGACAGCAGTTGAACTTCTCCTTGATTTTGGGAGCTTGGGTGCCCTTGCCTGTATGAGAGTTGAGATATTAGCATGGGCGTTGGAATAAAACCAACATGAGCGAAAGGGCTTAATTGGGACAGCTTACCGGCACCGGGGGGACCGATGAGGATCATGCGAACCTCTTCGGTAGAGAGCTTGCCAGAGCCGCCGGCTGCGCGGTCTTCCAGAGCCTTGATTCTGGACTCGAGACTCTCGACCGTGTTGGTCAGCTTCTTGACTGCTTCCTCAACGAGACTGCTCATTTTGACGGCTTTTGAAGAGTTGAGTGGGGGGCCAGACCGAGGCTATGGGAGGGAATGAGCAAAGAGATGCAAGAAGAGACTACTCAAGAGAGCGAGAGAAAAGGAGAAGGGAGGGAGGAGAGGAGAGGAGGTTGAAGTTCGGAATGGAGGACTGGGGTAGCAATAAAGCTTTGCGGGAAAAATAAGTCGCGAAAGATGTTGAGAATTAGCTGCGAGGTCTGGGTAGAGGGCCAAGGTCGCCCAGGTTTCCGTCTCCAGTGCGGTCGAGGCACTTTGCTAGAGGCCCTGCTGGCGCCAGGTTTCTGCCGCACCTGGTTCTCTCCTCGCTGTACCGAGCTTTGCGCCTGGCGAAAAATGGCCCCGTTGAGCGCTGGTGACAGACCACCTAGCGGTCAGGGCGTCACAGATGGGAGTGCATGATTGGCCAGATCTAGTACTCGTCTTCTTGCTTCTCTGCTGGGGAACATGGTGGCAGGCGTTCGTTCGGCTGTTTTGCAGCGTTGTACGACTCTCCATATTTCCGCCTAGGTGCCACAGGGCACTTCCATTACAGCGCTCAATCCGCCATTGGTCGGCGCTTGCCGTTCCCTCTCCGCCGATGTTCAGCGCAAGCCGGTACGTATCGTGTCCGGGCAGTTACCTTATCCACGGACCTGAAGTATAACAACAAGGATCCCATGCGCAGTTAGGGGTCAGAAACCGGGGTTAAATGAGCGTGTTATTTTTAGTTATATAAGCGAGGCTATCTTTATATCTAGTTATAATATAACCCGCGCTCCTATTATATACTATTATATATAAATAAGCTCTTATATCGCTTCTAACGCCTCTAACCTATATACTATCTAATATTATACTATATATATACTTACTTCTTATAATATAATACTACTTATAGTTATAATACTTCTCCTTATTAAAAGCCTAGTTTTATAAAGCTTAACTAGCCTTAATATAATCCTCTATAATAGCACTAGCTTTAAATAGCTTTATATTACTCTTCTTATAGAGTTATTTAAAAATTATCCTCCTAAGTAGCTTTATAAGTAAATTAGCTATATTGTCTATTAATATTATATACTTAAAATTAACCTTACCCAATTTAATAACCTCTTATATAAAGTAGTTATAAACTTATATATATTTTATATAATTATCTATAAACTCCCTCTTCATAAGTATAATTACTCTTATATTATTTACTTATATATAAAGAGGCTCTCTAAGATCTATACTAAGTTTACTTAAGAAATTATACATTTAAAGCGCTTCTAAAGTAATAAATAATACTATATAATATTTAGCTTTTATAAATAACTTAGAGATTATTACTTATTATTAGTATCTCTATAAGATTAGCTTATTAGCTATAAAGAATACCTAACTTATTATTAAACGCGCTATATTCTTATAGCTAGTATAGTTACTATTAACATAGCTATAGAGACCCTATCTATCTAAGTCTCTATCTCTATATTTATTATTATAACTTATTACTAAAGAGGGGTTTATGTTAATATATTATATCAAGTATTTTGTACCCTTTTTATGTAATTTATCTAAGTAATAGGAGAATTATACTTATAGTCTTGTATTGAAAGAGAGATCTAGTTATGTTATAAGCGCTTTAAACCTAACTTTATTAAATACTCTCTAGTATTATACCTAGAGTTCTAGATCTAATGTAGTACTTATATTAGGAATTATAAAGTTAAGCGCCCCTATATTAATAAGTATATTTATAAATCTAACTTTTATTCTAAACTCTCTTATTATATCTACTAAGTATATCTCCTAACTAATAATAGTTTTCTAATATTTCTTATTAAAAGTAAGTTATATACTAAGGAAGTTATTATAAGGAATAATAGCGGGTACAGGGTACAGAGCCACGCTATTAGTAAAACGTTAGCAAGTTAGTAATAAATATATATACCCTTAAGAAAACTCTATAAGCTAGAGACTTAGAAGGTTAAGTAATAGTTTAATATAACTACGTATACCTATGTTTTAGTATTCTAGCCCTTCCTAGTTTAGGCCTATAGCTATACTCTTATAACTCTATTACTTCTATCTCGATTTAAGAAACTAGTACTAATTAGAATATCTAAAATAAACTAGTAATAATATACTAATAAATTAGTAATAAAGTTTAACTATAATAAACTCTAGGCTAGGTATATAGAATATAACTAATAGGGTCTTAGCTAATATAATATAAGTCGCTCGCTAAGCCCTATAATATAAAGAATATAATATAAACGCTATAATAAGGGGATAAATAACCCTAGTAATAATATAGCAAGAGAGATAACCCTAAGGGGGCAGGCCTAGTCCTAAATAGCACTAGAGTAAGTAGATTAACCCTCGCTTAGTAAATAAATAGTAAGTAGTAGCTAATAGGGCACCCTACTTAAGACCCCCTAAGAAGCTAGTATCTTAGGTATCCTTACCTAAGTAATAGGACTATTATAAAGATAGTAGGAGAGCCTTATAGAATAGATATATCTATAATAATAGTAATATAAGGAATAAACTACTACCCTATTATAGGAACTCGCTAACTACTTAATAACGAGGTACCTATAGAGAGAATATAAGAAACCCCTTATATATAACTATTATACTATAAGTAAGGACTTTATTATAAACTAGGTTAGTAACTAGATCTAAGTAGTTAAAGATAGATACTAACTACGCGCTAGTAGTACGCTAGAGTAATAGATCTAATAAGTGCTTATAAAGATAAGCTTATCCCTATAGACCTGGTAGTAATATTATAGGGCTAAGCTAGAAGAAGACCTAGCTTAGGCTAACTTAATAGTATTTATTAACTAATAATATATTAACCTAGAGCTTTAAGAGCGGAGGTATTATAAAAAGCTAGATATAATAAAGTAGAAGGAGATATAGTTACTAATATAGTTTTTTACTAAATAATTAATAAGATATTAAAGCTTAAGTATAGTTAGTATAGAAAATAGTAAGGCTAAGGCTTATATATTATACTTCTAACTAGCCCCCTTTTTATATAGGGAGCTTAAATATTAGAAGGTTAAAAATAGAGACTAAGGGATATAGCTATAGAAGTAGAATACTTATAGGAGATATATTACTAATAGGGTAGTAAGACCTTATAGAGTAAAAGCAGGAAGTAATATATAAGTAAAAAGTATATACTAAGGGTCCCCCTTATAATAAGGGTAAGCTAAAAGGGGAGCTAGTAAAGCTCTAGCTATAAGACTACACGAGGTTTTTAGAGCCTAATACCTTACTAACTAGTTAGTAGCACGTTATAGGGATCTAATAGGAGCTAGCTTATATTTAGCCCTAGTATATAACTTATAATATCTAACCCCTTAGTATACTTTAGCTATAAGAAGAAAGGGTATAAGAGGGTAAACTACCTAGATAAATAATAAAATATAAATAAAACGCTAGTAGAATACTAAGCGTTTGCTAAGAAGGTAAGGTTTAATATAATCTAATTTATAAGGGAGGTTAAGGAACTTAACTTATTAGAAAATGAGTAAGCTAGGGGATTATACTAATAACCCCTATACTTATATTAAAACTAGATACTTTCCTAAGGGGAGATATTATAAAGGGATAGGTAATTATTCTCTAGAATATCGCTAAATAAGAAATAGTAATAAATATAAATTCCTTTTCCTAAGTTAATATTATTAGTAGTTAACTAGTAAAAACCCTATAACTATAACCTATAGTAATATATACTCTTATATTAGAAGGGTTTAATAGGTCCTCTATAATAAGCTAGAATATATACTAGTTAACCTTCTTTTTTATTAACTTAAGGGGATAACTAAGGAAGATATAGTAACTCTTTACTAAGGCTCCCTACCCTAAAGGAGCAGGGGACCTCCTCTTATTATAATACTCTATAGAAAAGGAGGGTATTATAATTAATACTTAGATAAATACCTAGGGATATAAGCGCCTTAGTATTACTAAGCTATTAGTATTTATATAAGAGGTTATTAAGAATAGCTAGAAAGCCTATATTATATATATATTAGGGAATATTACCCCCTATAAGCTACTAATATAGGCCCTAGGTAATAAGGATATCTTAGAGGGCGAAGTAGAATTACTACTAGAGCTACTTAGCGAATAAGTAATATTTAATAAGTAGTTAGTAAAGGAATACCTAGCCCTAGAGGGTATAAAATATACTATTAACTTAGTTAAAGGGAATAAACCTCTATATAGGCCTATCTACTTATTAAATAAGTACTAGCTAGAGGAGCTCTACTAATATATTACTAATAACTAAGTAATAAAGTATATTTAACCCTTAATAAGTAAGGTAGGCGCCCCTATTCTCTTTATACCTAAGAAGGATAGATCCTTATACCTTTATATAAATTATTAAGGCCTTAATAAAGTAATACTAAAAAATTAATATCTACTCCCCCCTATTAATAAGCTATTAGATAGGCTTTAGGGAGCGAAATAGATCTTAAAGATTAACCTTTAGGATATATACTACTATATCTATATTAAGCTAGAAGACTACTAGGAGATAGCTTTTAGGACTTATTATAAGTACTTTAAATATATTATTATATTATTTAGACTTATAAATATCTTAGTAATATTCTAGGCGTATATTTACTAAGCGCTTATTAAGCTACTAAATACCTATTATATTACTTATATAAATAATATTATAGTCTACTCTAAGATAAGAGAGTAGTATATAAAGGACTTTTGCTAAGTACTCTATAGGCTTTATTAGTAGGCGCTATATACTAAGCTTAGTAAGTATAAGTTCTACTAATAATAAGTAGAGTTCCTAGGGTATATTATTATACCTAAAGGTATATTAATAAACTAAGCCTGCGTCCGAGCTATTACTAAATAGAAGCTACCTAAGATATATAGGGAGATCTAAGTCTTCCTAGGACTTTATAATTTCTATTATAAGTTTATTATAAGCTATTTAGGTATTATAGCCCCTATAATATCCCTACTAAAGGGTAATAAGAATAGTAAGAAGGGAAGCGAATTCTACTAGCTAGAGGAGACCTAATAAGCTTTTAAATAGCTCTAAGCTACTTTCTACTTCGTAATTATTCTCTAATATTAAGACCTTACCTACGAAATAAGGGTTAAAATAAATACTTTTATAAAAGCTCTATCTAGTATCTTATTATAATATATTAATAGCTAGTAGTAACTAGTTACTTACTATTTATAAAAGCTTAGCGATACTAAGTAGCATTAGGGAGTAGGCTAATAGGAGCTTCTTACTATAGTTAAAAGCCTAGACTACTAAGCTTATTACTTTTAGAGTATATTAAAGAAGTTTATAATCCTAATAGATTACTAGGTATTAAAAGGAGTTATTAATATATTAGCGCGGGGCTTTTAGGGAAGGCTTATTAGATAGGTATATAAACTCTTAGTATTTAACTTTAACCTAGAGTATAAGTTAGGGGTTATAAACCTAGTAGATAAGCTATCTAGGAGGCTAGACTATATAAAGAGGGAGGTAAAATATAATAATATACTCTTAACCCTAGCGAGGAAGCTAGGGTTTATTAGTAACTTACTAATAGACCTCTAGATAAGTATTACTACTTTATAAGGTAATATAGAGACCTTAAAAGTATTTATTAATATTATAAGGGCTAGTATAAAATAACGCCCCTTTTAGATAAATAGCTCTAGGGGTAGAGATACCTCGGTCTCTAGTTAGTATAGCGCTCTATAGCATACTAATATTATTATAATTATAATAGCTATAATAACCTAATACTAAAGAGCAAGGGAAGATATAGAGAACGCTTAGCAAGAGGTTATTAACCTAGAGGACTTACTTAGAGCTAGGGTTACTATAATATAGTAGTATATCCTATGCTAAGTTATAAGGGAGCTTATAATAAGCGAAATAGTATATAGTTAGTAACCCTCTAAAGTAATAGAAAGTCTTATCTATAGACTATAGGCTAACGACTTATACTACTAG
>JAVHLU010001013.1:0-40120 GCA_036785755.1 Colletotrichum ledebouriae
ATTATTTTCTTTAACTAGTAGAGGGTATAGGTTAAAATACCTATATAGTGTTTCCCGAATTATGCCTGCGAACTAGGTGAATTTGTTATAGTCTTTTTGCGAAGGGGCTGCGGCGTAATTCCGAGCTCAATAAGTAAGTCTATTATTTAAGGGGCTTATAAATAGCGAGTATTATAAAGCTCTATAGAATACCCTCTAGCTTTCCCTCTTTTTATTATAATAATATCTTTTACTAGCTTAATATACTAGTTCTTAAGCTTAAAGCTAAAGAATATTATATCTATAAAGTTATATAATTATATAATATCTTTTAATAAATTTATAAAGCTAATAGATAGCTTAGGGCGCGCCTTATTATAACTAATAACCCTTATAACCTCCTCTAGGAGCTTTAGCTATTACCTCTCTACTAACTTACTTATAATAACCATATAGTATATGAAGGTATCCTTATTAATTAAGATATACTTTAAAATTATCTAGCTATCCATTAATTTATAGTTATAGCCTTTATTAATAATACCTATCTTAACTTTAGTACTTATATCTAGGGTGCTAAGACAGTAGTAGGGAGATATAAAATACTAAACCCTATTCTAGCTAGCCTTAAGATACTTAATATAGCTAGTAATTATATAGTTAATAGCGCTATAAAACTAGCAGGCTCCTATAGCTTAGAAAGCTATATATTATAATAATTAGTCTTACTAAAGGCCTCTATAGCCTCCTCTCGCTCCGCCTCTTCTAAATACCTAGTATTACTAATATCCTCTTTGATAGTGTCTATATCTAGCTTATAAGTAAAAGTATTATTACTATTAATATTATGTTTATAAATAATCCTAAGATTATTATTTATAAGGTTTAGTAACTTCTATAGTATTTAAATTAAAGACATTATCTCCTTAGCTAGTAACTCTCTTAATAATGGTTAAGATATCTATTTTATAATTAGCCCTATTCATATTTAAGGTCCTAAAGTTCTCTATACGAGAGTTAATAATTAAGCTAGTAATCTAGGTTATAAAAAGCTCCTTAGCCTTAGTTATTTACCTCTTTAGAGTTATTTTTATAAGGACTTAAAGTATTATTATTAGTTTAGGCTTAATAAGGCCCAATAATTACTAACGTTCTTAATATATAATTAACTATTTAATTAGGGTATCTTTTATTATAACTTATTATCTTAGGATAACTTTAATAAGCTAGTAGCTAAGACTCCGAGCTATAACTCTTATAGCTCTCTCTAAAAAGTAGTAATAAGTAATATAAATAAGCGTAATATTAATAGGCTTAGGATCTCCTTACTAAATAGCTCTCTATTAAAGCTCTTAAATAATAGTAATTAATACTATAACCTAAGAAAGGTTATTATCCTTAATATAAGATCCTATAACTAGGTTCTAAAGATCCTTATTAGGGTCCTATTAAGACTTTAGGTCTATAAATCTAAACTAGTATAAAGGCTTCTCCTTAGCTTCTTTCTAGGTCTTAGCTTTATTAGTAAAAGATTTTACTACGTCTTAATAATTACTAGAGCTATATATATAGACCTTATTCTGTATATTATTATTAGTCTTATAATACAGCTTTAAAGGCTCTTATAGTTAGTAATAAAGTTAGAGATATTAGTATTAATAAACTTAGGTGCTCTAGTAGAGTAGGGGGTTATTATTATAATAATAGGATATCTTATAAGGAAGTGAGTAAGAGCTATAATATCCTAATTAGTATAGGTTCCCTTAGGAGAATATAAAATACTTAAGGGTACTACTCCTATCCCTAAGGTAAGATATATAGATCTATTTAAATTATTATTAAAAGCTAGCTATCTTATAATATAAGGTTATATCTCGCTAAATAAAGCTCCTATAAATCCTTTTTAAGCTATTTCCCCTTATTAGAAGAGGATCTAATATCTAAATTAGCTAAGGGAGAGGAGGATATAATACTTATAGGTTTATAAATATTAAAGTTAATATTATATAATTAAAGTAATAAAGTCTTCTAGTTAATAAAGTAAAGTTATTATTATAGTATCTTCTAAATAGAAAGATAAAGTAGGTAATTATAACTTATTTTAAATAAAATAAAAAAGGAAGTAATATAGACTAAATAACTAAATAAATATAGAAAAGGTCTAGTAACCTCGATCTTATTACTCTAGGCTCTTATAGATCTATTTTAAGTCTTATTACTTAATATAAAAAGGTCTTCCTAATAATACTCTTATCTTAGAAGGATTTATAGCTATATTATATTAGTATCTCTCTTAAAACTTAGTATATTACTCTTAGTACTTAGAGCTATAGTAATTAGGGGTTTATTAGTCTAGCTACTAATCTAGTTAATCTCGCTATGCTTATTAGCTTAGTAAGACTACTAATCGCTATATTAGTCTTATTTATAGCTATCTTAGTTACTTTAGCTATAACTCGCTAGTTAAATAATAGTAGTTATAATAATATATAAGTGATAAGGAAAGGGATATACTTACTAGAACCTACTAATAGTATTAGAAAAGGGGGAAAGGGAGGTTTTTAAGGTCTATATTATTCCTACCTTAATTCTATAAGAACGTATAGCTATTACTATTCCCTTAGAACTAAGATAGGTTTATAAATATCTTCCTCTCTTCTAAAATATATTTATTATTAATTATATTATTAATATTTATGGTTTATAGATCTTTTAAGCTTATTATTATATTTAAAGTAGATTAATTATATATATATATATATATATATGTATATATATATTAATAGTAAGGATAGATAGATTAAGTTCGGAATTACGCCGCATCCCGTTCGCAAAAAGACTATAACAAATTCACCTAGTTTATAAGTATAATTTAGGAAATACTATGCGGGTATTTTAACTTATACCCTCTACTAGTTAAGGAAAATAATATAAGAACCCTATACGTTCTTACTACTTATAAGCAAACCCTCTAAATATTACTATATAAAGTCGGACGCGCGCTATACTAGGGCTAATTATATTAGAGCTAAACGGCCTACTAAGGCTCTTATAGCCTAGAAACGCCCTTACTAAACCTTCTAGTAAGGTGCTATAAAAGCTACTATATAAGACAACTCCTTAACTTAAAAGGTTAACCTTCTAGTAAGGTATTAAAAGTAAAAGCTACTATATAAGATAACTTCTTAACTTAAAAGGTTAACCTTCTAGTAAGATACTAAAGGTATTATAAATACTATTATATAAGAGGTAACTCCTTAACTAAAGAGGTTTTTCCTAAGAGGTTCTTATAGCTAGAAGTATAAGAAGCTCTATTATAAGCAGGGCCTTATACCTCTCCCTCTTCCTTATCCTTATCCCTTAACTATATTAATACTAAACCTTATATATAAATATACTAAGCTTAAGCGAGATATACCCTTTAGTATAAATAATATAGAGGGGATTGCTAGAGAGTTTAGCCTCGATATAATTAATAAAACCGCTCCTTTATTAACTACTCTGCTATATATAGAGAGCGTATTATTAGCATAGCCCTCAAGAGGGCTCACCTTAATACCCCTATAGGGGACTCCATAAGGCGCGATAGCATTAGAGCCTATGGAGTAGCCCTTCTTCGAGCAAGTCCTCCGCATTGCTAAGGCAGAGGCGGCCTAGGCGGCCTAGGCCTATTAGGGGTCGGTGAGTACGGCTTGCGCTAACTAATAGAGAGAGCGTTGCTAACGACGGCATAGTAAAAATAGTAACAACTTCTAGCGGACGAAGCAGTAATAGAGGCGGTATTAGCAGCGCGGGTAGTGCGCGAGAGAATAAGTTAATAGTTTTATAGTCTATTAAATAATTAAAAACTATGTTATTATTAATATAAAGTTAAAGATCGTGAGGCTATCTAGTATAATAAGTACGTATAAGTATAGCTATAGTTAAGAAAGTTATAATCACGTAACCGAAGGCTATATATTATTAGGAGGCGCGGACTTAGAAGGTCTATTGCACTTAAGCAGTTAAAATCACTATGCAGTGGCTAGAGGCCAAGGATAAATAGATATAGTAAAGGTATTTAACTCTCTAAGAAGCTTATAAAAGCTATTAAAAAGAGTAAAAGAATCTACCTGTAGGTATTATTAGAAAGGGCTAGAACTAATAAGAGCTAGAAAGAAAATAAAAATTATAACTTTACTTATAAAAAGGTAAGAATATTAAAAATAAGCTTAAAAGATATATAAAGTAATTAATAAATCTAATTAAAAGGGATTATCTTAATTAAGTATAGATTTAATAAGAAAATACTAAGAAACGAGGTATAGGATTTTTAAAATACTAATAGTCATAATATATAAATAATACTAAAGTCTACTACGCTTCCCTCCTCTATGCTCTACTCTATAGTCCTCCTATAATAAGCCTATGCGCTAAGGGAGCTTTTCAAAAGCTGCGCAGCTAAGTCTATCTTATCCTATCCTACTATCCTAAGTTATTACTACTCTTTACTACTTTAATAGCCCTTAGCTTTAATATAGCTACTTTATACTTTATAATCTATTTAGAGGTTACTTTTTATATTATAATCTTCTCCTTATAGGGAATTTAAAGGACTTTAGTATATACCTCTATAATAGCTTTAAGCTAATAAATCTTATTAATCCCTATTCTTATTCTTAACTAAATAATACCCTTAGTAATTAAGTTCCCTAGGATAAAATAGGTTTAATAATACTTAGGATAGATTATCTCTTAAGGATAATCCTTAAACTAAGTTATAGCTTTATATAACTCCTTAATCTCCTTTACTTCTTCCTTATATATTACTATATATATAGTATATATATACTAATCTTACTTTATTAGATTATTAAATAATCTAGCTAGCTTAGACTTAATAAGAGACATTTATCCTAAATCCCCTTAAGTAATTATCTATATAGGGGTTAATAATACTCCTAATCCGCTAGATTAGGTATTTATTACTAGGAAGTTAGCTTTCTAGAGGTAGTCCTAGAACTTTAGCTTTACTAGAGGGGTCTTTAGGATAGCCTTAAGGTTCTCTTTCTTAGTATTATCTAAGTTAATATACACTTATAATCCTATTAACCTAAGCTTAAATTAAGTTTATTCTTACTAGAGAGGCTCCTTACTTAGACTATATAATCCTAATAAGAGGCTAGAAGCTCTAGAAGCTCTATTAAAAGTAAGCTTACTATAGGATTATATATTAATAATATATAGGTAAATTTAATACTATAGATCTTTCTAGATAGCTTTAATTAGCATTATATATATAAAACTAGACTAATAATTATTAAATTATATAATATAGGGTATAAAAGTAACTAAAAATTAATATATAACTATAATAAAAACTCTATATATAGATCCGGGCGGAATTTATACTTAAAACTAGCTAAAGTAGATATTACCCGATTTGGGCTGGATTTCGCGCCACTTTGCGCGCATATCATGCTCTACCGCGCGCGCCTAGGGAGTCGATTTAATAATAGGTTATATAATACCTATATGATATTTATTACCTCGCGATATACTTTAGTAATTTAGGGGGTAAGTAAATATTACTAATTATAAGTAATACGTTATTCATAAATAATAAGGAGATATAGAAGTTATCTTAGGGGTATATAATCTCGCTCTTTCGAGGGCTAATTTAATAGAAAGCTACTTAATAAGCTATAATTATAATATTAATAATAGAAATAGAGCTTCTAAGCTTTAAATATATAGCTAAGGGGATTATTACTCTTTCGAGGCTATTTAGGGATATCGCTCTCAAACTTAGCGATATTTACAAGATTTATTATAATAGCTAATAGATAATTCGTCTTATAGTAAGTAAAAAGGAATAGATCTTAACTAAGCTATAATATATTAATATTTAGAACATATAGCTAATAGGAATATACTTAAGAATTATTTAGTATAATATATATACTAATAAATAATATACTAGCTAATAGTCTTAGAAAGGTTTTTAACTATAAGAAGTTTAAATAGTTCTATTTACTCCTTAATCTAAAAGATATATAGAGAATATTTATAATAAATAAGGGATACTCTAAATAAGTATAAGAGGGCTAGTAATATCTAATTTCTAATTAATTTATAGCTTACTAGCTAGGGAGCCTAAGGTCGCTCTTATAAGAGTAAAAGAACACGATCTACCCTAAAAGGCTACTTCAAAATACTAATCTTCTACTATCTAACCTTAGAGGATTTACTTATATTAATCTATTAGGATATAGTATAAGGGTAGTAATACTTCTAATAAATATATACTAATAAGACTATTAATTATATAGTATATTATAATAGCTATATTACTAGTAGGTAGATAAGGGATAGGTATACTTATACTAATTACTAAGGTTCTAAATAGAACTAGAGCGGGAGATAGAGTAATAATACTATATATACTAGACCTACTTATTACCTTAGGAGCTCTATATAAACCCTTATTATTATTACCCTTTTATATTATTATAATCTCCTCTTTCTAAAGAGTAATAGCGTTATAAAGCGTAGCTCTCTAATAAGTAAAGGTCTATAGGTTATATTAGAAGATTATTATAGAAATAAAGTATATATAGAATCTTATCTTTTTAACTACTAGGTCTTTTAAAGTCTTAGCTTTAATATATTAATAAGCTATAACAATAATAAGGGTACGTATCTATTAAAAAGGTACCTTCTCTTTATAATAGTAGTTATATTTACGTATTATATTAAGTAAGTACTTTCTATTTAAGAAGCCTAAGAGCTTACTTAAAATTTATTAAAAGTAGCGCTTATTAAATAGGGGTACTTACTCTACCTTTATACCTCTACTAGGGGGAGGAGAGCTAGGAAGAGGCTCTAAATTACCCTTACTAATACCGTCTTCTCTATCTATCTCCTTAGGGATTATAATAATAATAAAGTTAGTAATACTAATATATAATTATAATAATAAAGGGATTATAACTTACTAGGGGCTATCTTCTTAGACTACTTAAGAGAGTAACCCTAGGGCCTCTTAGGCTATAAACCCGTACCCTTAGAGTTACCCTCTATAAATTACTTCTACTTATTCCTTCGACTTACTATATAATTTATTTAATATATTATATATTAATAATAAGAAGGAATAATATATATATAACCTCATTATTACTCTACGGGAGGAGGATATGCCCCTCTATTCCCAACTTTATTCTTACTTTTAGTAGTATACGCCTTTTTAAGGGCTATAGCCTAGCTAGTCTTCTTTTTAAGAGGTTTTTATAAATATATTAATATATTATAACAGCTTTAACGATCGTTATATAATATAAGTATATATATATATATATTGCAGGGTTATTATTAGTATAAAGTTAGGTATATATATAGTTATTATATTATATATAGGGAAGAGTTAAAAAAGTAGGAGGGTAGCTAGGTTATTTTATTTAGAGTTAATATAATAGTAGCTACCCTGCTTAAGCTAATAAGAGATAGTAAATTCTATTACTATTTATAAATATTAGTAAATAAAGGTATTATAATAATAATAATAATAGTTATAAAGGTAGAAAACGATAACTATTTACGCTTTACTTATATCTAATATAAATAACTTTATTTTATTATTCCTTTTATAAATAAGCTTATTAATAGGTTATTTATAGATATATTACTTTATATTTCAGTATTATAAGGGATATGATATAGTTAGGCGCTTTTCTAGCTATTACTATATCTAAGGGGGTATATTATAATACTTTTAGTATTAGTTATTCCTAGCGTAATATATGACTAAAGTTAGCTCTAGAATAACCTTTTTCTAAGGGTTATTCCTCTAACTATAGTTATAAGCGACTAGGTTATAGCTACTCTCGTTATAATAGAATAAGCTCTTTAGTAACTATACATATGGCCCTATAGGACGTTTCTCAACAAATAGCATGCTGGCATTGACTCATGGAAAGAATCCTATCCGGTTGCACCTTCAACCACGGAAGCAAGACCTCAACAGGTCCCTGTACTTTCTCTGGGAACAGCGCGAGACGCGTTCTCGACGAAAGCTACGGTGGAGCGATTTCATGCCAAGGTAGTGGTGTTGTTCCACTGATCTTCCATCCTCCACGGGTCCAACCTCGCGATAACGTCCAGAATCTGTGTCTCGTTTTTACCGAGCGTTTTTACTCCAGCCCCGGAGGCCATGCCAACGGCTTCGGGATACCATCCCGTTAGCCACATCGAGGCGTTGTGGCCAGGAACAAAGTACCACAGCTCCAGCACGGCCAGTCTATCTTCCACCAAATTACTGTATTTGATGGCGATGGTCGCAGTTGCAGCAATTGTAGCGCTCGTTTTGATGTACGCCGAAACGATTCCGAGTACCTTGTCTGTCTGGGAAAGTAGCCGCCATGTGCTCTGTAACCCGCTGACCGCCAGCATGGCCAAGAATGACTGCCTTTACGTTGCCGAAGGTGTCAATGACTGAGACTAAATCTGCACCAAGTTCATCCCAACTAATGTTCGCGGGGCCGGCGGACTCGCCCACACCCCTGGGTTGAGGGCGCGAGACGCGACATCCCGCCTCAGCAAGAGAAGTAGAGAACTTATGGAAGTCTTCGAGACTGTCACTGGCATAAGACGACTGGAAAAGCAATGCCGGACCGTCCCCTCAATGAGAACCTAAATCGTGTTGTTGGATGCGCCGGTGATGTACTAACTCGTGTATGCGGCTCATGCCCTGCCTGATACAGCCATACGGGCAAGGGGGACGAATGTTTTGCTAGGATGAATCGTATAACACAAATATTGAATGAAGAATGGCAAGAGAGATTAGCCCTGTGAAACGAGGTTTCGCCAATTTGTTGAAGTCGGCTACGCAGATGATATATACGCATATGCGCTGTTGTCGATGACTCCTTTTCAAATGGAGCAAAGTTACACTGATAACAGGGAAGCCTCAAATGAGGCTTTTCGGTGCCCGGCCAGCGCAACTCGTGCCGTTCCTCAACGAATCATGAGATAAAGTCTTCAACTTTCTTGGCACCTGTCCGCCGTGGCGGTGATCCCGAGCCTCGTTCTGCCCTACCATAGTCGGCATTTGGGATGAAAAATTGGGCCCGGGGATGTTTTCAGGGATTTGTTTTTCTAATAAGCTTAAGCAATGGAACAGCGCCTTTGTAAGTTCCCTTATACATTTAAGATTCCCATCAAATACGATGATAATTCATTCGTATTTTTGCTTGCCTGTTCAACCTTGATCTGATCGTTGGATTTCGGATTGCCTCAGAAGCATTCTCTATTTAGAACCACGGCGAAGTACACATGATTCCTCATGCGCCTATTCATGTTTCTATGGCCGATCTCGACTTTGGCACATCCGCGCCTAAAGATTTTACAATGTTGCAGCAAAGTATTTGTTGGTCCCTCCCCTACATACCCGAGAGAAAGAAACGTTGGTTCCTTGATGCATAGATTCCAGGCTCAGGCGCCCACATGGGAGGCCGGCTGGGCAATTTACGGACTTTCCCCCACAACATGTGCGACCTGCTCTGCAAATCAGTCTTCGGGGGGCAGCAGAGACAACTTCCGCTCGCGATTCATGCTTCGACCGCGCGTCATGTTGAGAAAGCTACGTCAGTAGAGATAACGACTATCAGAGCGATGATGGAGGCGACATTGAGCCAGAGACAGACTTGCCCGTTGTCGTCTATCAAGGACGTTTCTGCACAGACAACATTCTCGAAGGCGATTATGAGAGCCTCCTTCCATCGACCTCAACAAGCGGAATATGATATTATTAATTCTGACTATCGGAGGAAGGCTGGTGATGACCTCCGCTTCACACCTTCTTCATCATGAATCCACCCGCCTGGAAATACCGCGCCGAGGCAAAAGCGCTCGCTGACGCAAATATCGCTAACCCGCAGAACAGTTGCAATCCAAGATAGTCACCTCCGCGAGCATCAACGATTGCACTTGCGATGGGGCTGCCGGTAAGAGCACCGAAAGACTGGAAAGCAAAAGCGGTACCTGTCCGAGCACCGATTTCCCGAATGTCAGAGATTTGTGCAATCAACGTTGGTCCGATCGAGGTCAGGCCGGAAGAGCAAAAGCCAAATGCCGCCGTGAAGACCAAGATGCCCGCATTGTTCTTGATTGGAATCCACAGAGTTAAACAGGCAATGCCGGTGAGGGTAGCCATCAAAATCATGATATTGTATCGACCGATTCTGTCCGCCATGAGGCCCGGCAGAATACGTCCAACGATTCTTTGTCCGAGGCTAGGTCAGCAAACTAACAGAAGCTAAGGGGACTTCGTTACTTACCCAAAAGCATGCATGATTGGCAACAAGTAAATGACCAATTCTTCGTCCATGCCTTGCGCTCTAGCTTGCAGAATGACAAGGTTGTACGGCACAAAAAGACCCAAAAAGACCAGAAAAAGCCCAAAGACGGTAGACATCAAAGTTGGTTCACGGATGCCTCGGAAGTATGCCTTCATGTCGACCGGCTTTTGCTTCGGCTTCAGACGAGATCGAACAGTGAGATTGGCAACAGTGAGAAAGAGCAAAAACATGAAGCCAACCGTACGGATGGCCCAGGGAAAGCCGACTTTATCGATCATCTTGGGGATCATGATTGGCAAAATGATGCCGCCGCACGATGAACCCGACATCATGATACCGAAAGCCACCCCACGGCGCCGGTTGAACCAAGTGACGAGACATGACATCGCAGCACTAGTTACGGCACTGGCCCCAATGGGACAAACGATGCCTTGAGCCAGGAAGAAGTGATAATACTGCGTCCCCAACGAAACCATCATCATGCCAAATACATAGGTTATGGTTCCGCAGAGTAGATCCCATCGCCGGCCGTACTTGTCGAATGCGAAACCCCACTGTTGTCGAGGTTAGTCCCACCAAACTGCTCTGAAGCCGGGAAAGAGACGTACCACGATAGGCAAGAAGTTCATCGTCCATTGCATGAATGAAGTGATCCATGATACAGTCGATGATGAATATTGGCGAAGCGCATGGTTTACATAGTACCTGTTTTTGGTCAGTCCAACAGGAACTACTCGAACCAGAGAGGTTGTAACTTACGTTTGGAAAACGCCGATACTGTTTCCGAGACCATAGGTGCACAAAAGAACACACCATGACCCAAAAAGTACCGTCCAGGCTTTTCTGCCTCCTTCGGGATATTGTCTGCCACGGCATCTGTTTCTGGAATCGTGGTCACGCCTTGTTCGATCTCGACTGGCTCCGACCGGTGCTCGGCCCCCACATCTGGATTCAAGCCGGAGCCGGTTGTGGGGCCCGGCCCATCTCCATATCCACCCGCCCAACTTCCGGCTGGTGGCACTGTCGTTGATTTCCCCATCACGTACGGCTCGGAACTTCGCCTCAACACCCACACATTTTTGAGCCCGAGGGGATGCGGTCTTTCAGATTTGCACTCGGCGAAAGAGCCTTAAATACCCTGGATGGAATCTGGAGAAGTTGGGGTGTGAGTGGGGCCCCGGGGGGAGTTGCCTACTGCGTGCATTTCATTACCTAAATGTGGATTGCAGGATGACCGAATTTCCACCATTTATAACCGATACCCAGTCAACTTAACACACCCGGCTCGGATCGCGTAAGAATGAGTCGAAAGAAAAATCGGTCGGACAACACCTCCGGCCCGGGCCTGGTATCCGAAGCACAGCCAGAGAGCTTTACTGATGCTAAATATCATCCGGGCTCTCGTCGACTCGAATTCTCAGTGCTTTCCTAACGTCTTTTTCTTCTCTTGGTTCTGCACCGACCATAAAACACAGTGTTGCAACATGAAATCCCTGTTCATTGGGTGCATTTGTTATGCCAAAACCTCCCAAATATCTCCAATCACGATACCCAGCCTCCCGATGCCTTCGACGATTTCCTCTTCCTCATGCCAAGCCCAGCAAAGTCTGGCGCCGCTGTAATATGATGCCCTGCCTCTATTCTTGCTCAAAGGGTCATCCGGGACGCCGAATATCTGACCACAACCGATCTTCAAATTGAGGTCCTCAAAGGCGTTCCGGGAGATTTCTGAAGCGACGTCTGCAGCATGAGCTCCAAAACTTATGTAGAGGAAAAAACCATCGGCAACGCCGCTCTTCTCGACGCTTTCATCGGCAACAATCTTGACACCGAATGGGAAAAGAACACGTCGAATCGTTTTGACCATGGCGTAGTACCGTTTTTGCTAAGTTGGTATCAGCACATTATTAATATGCCTTCTTAAAGCTCCATCTTGCAGGACTCACGAAGAGCGAGGACAGATGTGCCTGCCCTCATCCAGAGGCCGTCGCGCCGCTGAAATTGTTAGCCCAGACACTTGGATTCGGCAAGGTCGCAAGAAACGCGCCACGTACACTGTTCGTATTCTTGTGGTGAATGCAGGGGTACTCTCAATCCAACCGAGTCTGATGCCAGGAGCGATGATATTGGAGAACGGCCCGTTACTGACGGCTTTTCCGAAAGTTGAAGTTCCTTCTGAGTCTCTGTCCATGTCCACTAGTCGAGGAGGAGGGTTGGGCAAGCTTGCGTAGGAGCGGCCTTCATTTGCTGGTCAACGGAGTACATCATACCCGTCGTCAGATATCAATAGCGCGTCATGCTTTCCATCTAATTGCACCAGTCGCCTCCGATTTCCAAGGACACGGTCTTCCCTCTAGGGTTAGAGAAGGTTGGAACGAGATAGGCCACATCTCTGTACACTTTGGGGTAATCCAGATCGGCCGGTTTGCCCGGTGGAGAGGTCTTCTCGGGCCAAGGGTCGTCGACATCCCCGAGGGCCTTGGCCAAGAAGTCCAAGTCGACCCCGGCCTCTCCTTCAGGAGCACCGCGAATGCAGCCCACGAGACCTGCATCTCTCAAAATGGGGCACGCGAGAAAGTAGGCCGGCTCGACCATCCACACCGCTCGCGTGTATATCGGATCCGTGAATTTTTGCAGGATCGTAGCCAGGCCTTTGGAAGCGCCGTTGGTCTCGCCGATCCGCAGGCCTGGGATCAATCCAGCCGCAGGCCTGTAGAAATCATGGAGCCAGCTGCCGATGAGCTCGCGGCAGGGTGTTCAGGCCCATAACTAAGGAGCTCTTTCGCCGTATCTTTGTTACTTGAAAACGAGGCTGATGCAGCTTCAAGGTCCTTCACGGGATGCAGACGAGGCGTCGGCCATCCTCCTTGGAGGTCAATGAACGAGTTTGGATCAGAAATCGTGACCCTCATGACAAGGAGCTGTAGAGAGTTTGCGGAAGGAGAAATTATGGTATCGCCGGCGGGAACGATCCATGTTAAACCAAAAAGGAGATGGCGTTTTAATCGGGCGCCTGGGATGACGAACAGTGGGGCAGATGTGCGAGATGCCGACTTTGGAAGCTGATAATGCATCGCGAGCTAGTTCAGTTTTCAGGGATGGCATATGTTCAACCAACATGCTCCTTGTGAAAGCACCCAAGTTCGAGGGCGCAATTCCGCACATGACGTTCAAGGATTGATACTTCAGGAGCAGAATGGCCTTTCAGCCGGCGCTGGAGTCGCAAACTTGTGGGGCAGATGAGGATCCACCGACGCCGGCGAACGGGCTTCTTTTCCGCTGAAGTGCGCCGATCTCGGCCTGTCTTGACTTCGTCAATGGCGACGCCAGCCGCGGTGGTCATAACGTGTTCGTGATCGCGTTTGGGAGAAAAAGAACAGCTTCCGTCAGATATCGATTGAGGAACATCGTTTTTTTCACTTCGCAATGGCGGGCGCATCTCCCGACTCTGGACACTTCGTCGTCCTCGGCGCCGGCGTAATCGGTCTCTCCACCGCAATCACCCTCCGCAGCCGGTATCCCGCTGCCAAGATCACCATTCTCGCTGAACACTTCCCGGGTGACTATCACATCGACTACTGTTCCCCATGGGCGGGCGCAAATTGGTGTTCGTCCGCGAATGATAATGGTCTCCTTGAGAGTTTTGACCGCGTCACCTTCCACCGCTTCCGGGAGATTGCCGAGAATGTCCCCGAGGCCGGCGTCAAGAGCTCTCCTCTGCGAATGATCTTTGACCAAAAGATTGAAGACGCCGAGATTCTCAGCGCCGGCGCAGGGAAACTGTGGTACGACGATCTAGTCGGTGGGGCTGTGCCGTTGAAGGAGGATGAGCTGCCTGAGAAAGCCGTTTTTGGATTGGACCTGCCCTCGACATTCGTGATCAACTCACAGATTTATCTCCAATGGTAGGCGCCGCACAATCCTTCGATACCAGGGATTGAGCTTACCCATGATAGGCTCTTAGAACAGTGCAGGCAGGCAAAGGTAGAGCTGCTTCGTCGCCGGATCAAGCATATCAACGAGGCGCGCATTTCGTCGAATACCAGAGCTGTCTTCAACTGCACTGGGCTTGGGTCATATAACCTTGGTGGCGTGGAGGACAGCGCTATGTACCCGACCCGCGGACAGACAGTACTCGTCGAACAACCTATCCAACCCCTCAAGAGGATGTACTTCAGATCCCCTCGTCGGGTCGACAACGATACTACTTACGTCTTCCAGAGACCTCTCGCTGGAGGTGTTGTCCTCGGCGGTTGTCGACAAGATGGTAACTGGGACAGGAATGTTGACCCTGAATTGGCCAAGACCATTATGGAAAGATGCTGTGCTCTGGCCCCTGAACTTGGCCGCCCAGAAGACCTGAAAGTGATCAAACACGGCGTGGGTCTGAGACCTGGGAGGAAAGGCGGTCCAAGAATTGAGGTCGAGAAAAGTAACGAAGGCCTGATAGTGCATAACTATGGTGCCTCTGGAGCGGGATACCAAGCGTCTTGGTGAGTAACAACTTGAACTGCAGCATCTTGCGGATGAGACTAACCGAGATGGTCAGGGGTATGGCAGCGCGCGCGGTCAAGCTTGCTGAGGAACAGCTGAAAGCTGGTAGTCCAACAGCGGCGAAGCTTTGATGGAAAATGCGACGAATGACCACGCTGGACTTGATCCAAGTGAGAGAGAGTTCCCGACGCAAAGGCGAAATTTGCAGGAGGCATTTCATTAGCAATAAAATCGGTCCGGAATATTGATATTCAGTCAAGCGTGTATGCTGCCGACTAAGGTAAAATACACATTGGGCGAAGAAGTCTTTTGCTGTTGCCGAAAGACATCTTGCTATATCTATGAGGAGGCCACCATCTTTTCTCCGCGCATGAGAACAGCGAGAGATGAACCTTCTCTAACCTTGAATTCCTCTTGGCCCCCGACCTGTAAGATCGCAGTGATTGCGTAGGAGTGGACAGTCAACGATATAAACTGTGCTGAATCAGTCGAAAAGATCTCATCCAAGACCTGCTGCTTCCTGGAAACGTGGCTCTTGGTGTCCTCAAACTGATCTGGTTTCCAGAGTTCGTCTTCCTCGGTAAGGCCAGGTTCGATGATGTACCGTGGATAAGCCGATTCGATCCAAGTCTTCGAGCTTCTCTTGTCGCACGTGTGGTCAGTCATACGTTCTCGTAGCTTTTCCTTGATCACAGGCCTAAATTCCTCCCCCCTTTCTTCTACGAGGCCCTCGAAGATCAGTCTACTGGTTTCAAGGCATCGACGAAGAGGACTCGTGTAGAATGATTCTGGAAAAGGAACTCCCTCGGCCGAGGTGGCAGCCTTCCAAAAAGCACTCAGATCTCTCGCCTGTCGAATGCCAGCATCTACAAGCTCTGCATCGAGCCAAGTGACAATTCCGTCACCGTCAAGACGAGACCAATACCGCTGGAATGTGTCAGACAGAATCACGATCTCATTCACGCAATGATGCAACTCACATCCCATTCGGCCGTCCCAACTTTGCCGGCCTGGACGTTGTGGAATCCGATACCATGTCTTGTCAGGTACAACACCTTGTAGACAACCCCATCCGGACTCTCTTCATTCAGTCGATTGACGTATGCAGCAAAACGCTCCCAAGGTTTCCCTACTCCGCTTTTTTGGGCCGGGGCACCATCTCCGAAAGAGCTATCCAAGAGACCGAGCCCTGCCTGCGTCGTTGCTTTTCCACCAGGGCTGGAATCGGCAACTTCGTGGTAATTTACGAAATACTCCGGTAGAATCGTAAACTTGTGGTGGTTGATGGCGTGTTGAGTCATTCTGTTGTTTGCGAAGGGTGCGGGGAAGAAGATGGTGTTTAATGGCGAACAAAGGTGAGATAGGAGCCACTCGGGGCGAAACGGTGAGGTGTTGTTGTTGTTGCTGAGTCATATGCCTTGGGCAATTCTCGAAGTGCTCACTGAGGCTCCATTTTTGTGCCTTCTCAGGGTTCGGAATTTGAATGAGATGTGATCCATTATTGCCACAAATGATGATTAAGAGTACAGCATTTTCTGTTCTCCAAGGCCGTCTTGTTATCTCGGTGTTATTCGAATCAAATTAATAGAGCAATTGACACTAGCGGCTCTTTTCTCACATGTGTGCACTAGAATTCAACCCAAACACATAGATCTCCAGGCTCTTAAGAAACAAACAACAACAAAAGAAATCTATTCCACACAACTAGTCCCTAGAGAAAACTTGCGAATTCCCTTTAGTACTTTTACTTTCTTAAATAACGTTTAAGTTTTATATATTGTTCAGGTATTTCAATGCTACTAGTATCATCGCTGATCACCATCACCCTGAGTCAATTTTCCTGACAGTTATTGAACGAACCGAGACATGCTTCATTGCCTATTCACTTCATTTGGTTCAACTTAATTGCGCCGGCAGCAGCCTTCCGGTGGGGGATTTAGGAATTTTATCAGGGGCTAATGATTATTTTCTGCAGATGTTCAAGCTATTAATGTTTAGTTCAGTGGCAGGATTACTCACCTGGTAAAACATGTAATTCAACAGTCGATTGGCCCATCCCAGCTCCTGAGCAGCTCCTGCCTGAGTTGAACTGCAATCGGTTCCGACGAAAAAAATGCCGAAAATGACCGGTCAGATTCTTCTGTATATAAGTCACATTAGTGTTATGTACAGTGTGCCGCTTCGGACAATCTTAGCTCTTCATCACAGACGGAATCCAAGTGATGCGATGTTGAGTCTACAGAAGCAGACGAATCCATATTCGTAACATCGTAAGCTGTCGAAACAGTATTTTTAGTAGGAACTGATTGAAGCAAGACATTGTGGACATGATCGGAGGTCTTAAGAACTGTAGTATGCGAATACTGCGAAGGAATGTCGCCTCATACTGTCTTTGACGTTGGATTGAAGTTATTATCATTAGCCTGTTGGTTGCAGCAGCCGCATTGACCTGAAGACCCCAAAGAGTACACTTGTAAGGCACAGTGCTCGACGGATTGGGGCAGGAATCGCTTGGGGTGAATGCGGGATCTCTCTCCACGAAGACGTTGAAGCCGTAGCATACGGGAGCGGCATCGCAGTACTTGATTTGGTCAGCATGTGTTTATCGTACTGCGAGACAATGGCTTTACCTGTTGGCACTTGATTGTATCGAAGGAGTTAAGAGTGTAGAGACCCTGATAACCTGGACCCTCAACAGAGCCTTGAAGGTTGGAGAAAGCCAGAGAGTATCCCGCGGGTGTGGCCGCATTCTCGGCGATGTTTGCGTACGTGGGGTTGTTCAGGAAATCAGAGTCCGTATCCGGGCTGGTGTAGGGCGCAGCTCCTGCCGGTTCCCTCTGGGTGCACCCTGACGCATCGCGAGCTTTCACCGTGGAGTTGGAAGCCTGGAGAGGGTTTGAAAGAGCATCTTGCGCCGCGATAGCCTTCTGCTGAGCCGCGTTGTAGGTTGGCTTCTCAGAAGTGGCTCCAATGGCTGGCCCAATCTTGGTGGGCTTGGATGCCGCCTGTAATTCTGATAAGTTTGCTGAGGAAGATTAATGTGGCTTGATCACTCACATCAAAGGCGCTCAGGTCGATGCCATTTTGAGCCGAGGCATCGCGGACAACGACGGGATTGGCGGTGGAAAGGCCAGCCAAGGCGGCGAGAACGACAGCGGAGCGCATGTTGGAAGCGGGGCTTGAAATAAAGAAGTGCAAAAGCCAAGAAGAGTTCCCATGGGGTTGATAGACGAGATTACTCGATGGGTTGGAAGTAGATATGCGTGATGAGGATATCGTGAAGAAAGCCGGAAACTCCAAGAACTCATATATTAACTTCCCGCCGCGTCAGCATCTTGTCCGAGATAATCTTCGTTGGTAGTGGTACGCATCATCACATCGAAGTCTCCATGCCAACTATTTTGCACGGTGAATACAGCGAGGTTGGAAGGTAGCCCCAAATGCGTACAGCTCAGCTCGATCAGCCACCGGAGGCGCCGCGCGCGTGTTGGTGATGCTAGGCTAACCGTCCTGGTCGATGCGCCCGTCATGGCGCTCTCAGCTAACGGCATATCGGCCATCATGCCCCTTTCGTCCACGATTCCAGCCTCTCCCGCGATTTGATGGGAAATGCGGCGCTTGTGAACAGGATTTTCCGCGGTCCTTGGGAAAACACTAGAAAGGCGAACGACAAAACCTGTGTATGGTGCGATTGTTGTTGTGTGGGAGATCTTGAAGTCCAATCTGCTTTTAAGAGCACCATCTGTGTATGGGGACTTGAAAGACTGCCGTGTGCCAGGTCCCGAAGACATAAGCTACGTAGGAAGGTTCCTTATCCTTGGGATTTCGTTCCATATCCTCGGAACGACCAAGCTGCCGAGCATCCGTCAAACCTGTCGATGTGGCGGCTTGCTAATGACCCTTACGCTTAATGATGCCTCTGAGTGCCGAACACACGTGGCTCGTAGGCCCCGCGCCGATGCCGGAAACTGAGGTTTTCAATATCAACAAAAGCTTAGCTCTGAGCTCTGTGCGATAAAAACGGGGGTCAGTTTTGGTCTCTGAGCTATCGCCAATAGTTGCTCTCCCCCTCGCAATTACAATTAAGGGCTGACCAAAGATGCTTATACACGTTAACCTATCCTAGAGTTAGTGCGGTGCAAAGTCCAAAACTGCCCGACGAAACAGTCTCTCCCGCGTTGACCCATGTCAGTGCGGCTGGACTAAAGCACTAATGGAGCTATATCAGGATTCCGCTCGATGCGAGAAAAACACTATTGCACCCTCCTATTGGTCAAAGTCCGTTACTGGATTAACCGCCATCCAGTGCATCCTACTCGGGATTGAGGCACAGGCACTTTAGTTCCCGTCAGGGGCAGCGGTCAGGAAAGATTCTAGACTTCAATGTATAACGCGAAGTTCTCACAAAGTTGTTGTCGAGAAGTGGGCGGTTTCCCCGCGGCCTTTGACACTGTCATCTTACTAGACGTGCCGAGTCGTCCATTGCCAACCACCGAGCTGAGCCTTTGATGGGGGGCGCTAGCAAGGCCCATGTTTAGGGCCAACGGAGGTTGTATGGGGGAAAAAAAAGAAAGAAAAAAAATTGGTAAATCAAGGATCGCTCAGGACTACAACCCAATCAGTTTAGCAAGAAAGTTGATTGGGAGGGGCTGGCACTCGACGCTAACAAGCAAGAAGATGTTATCTTTAGGACACAATCTCAAACGGAACGAACGGCGATTGGCGCGGTGGTATGCCTGGTTATAAGTTCGCATACCTGAAACAGTGTCCCTGAGTATCACACTGATAGCCATTCCCGGCGAGTCTTGTTGCAAACAATATGAAAGTGTCTCCAATTTGATTTCTTCTGCCTTCCCTCTGTGACGCAACTACCTACACAGTTCACTGTTCAGCTCTGCGAATTCTCACCCTGACCCTCATGTTATCCACCGGACGGGCAGTGACTCGACGTGCCTGTGAAATTTACTTTAGTCCTGCGAGCGGTCCGTAAGTTACCAGCATGGGAGCTGAACTCACATTGTACAGCTGGGTATTAGAACGGTATTGGCCTTTCTCATTGATAATAGGCTTCCCGTCCAATCCAATGGTTGCCTCTCCGAGTCCCACTTTCTCGAACTCGTAATTGCCAACCACACTAGCCAGAATGACTCTTGCTTCAATGTTGGCCAATTCCTGTCCGATACAGTTGCGTGGTCCCCTCTCGAACGGCCTCCATGCCGCAGCTGGAATATGGTTTTCGCCGGCTTGGCTGATACCGGCTTTCTCGTCGCCGTTCGTCGCCATCGAAGTATCCGTGTTTCCGAGCCACCGCTCGGGGACGAACTCATCCTTCGTGGCCCCGTAAACGTCAGGGTCGCGGTGGATGAGAGTCGCACAGTTGTACAGTGCCACTCCATCCGTGCAAAGGCTCGTTCCATCCCGAAGATGAATATAAAAGTTCGAATTTGGCGGGCACCGCCGTGCGGTGCCGGCTGGCGGGTACAGACGGAGGATTTCTTTGATCACAGCTGAGGTGTAAGACATGTTTCCAGTGATCTCTTCACCTCTCGAAAGCAAGGCCGTGCGGACTGCCTCTGGGCTGAGATCGGGCCCGAACAGGGTTTCCAACTCTTCTCGAAGCGTTCTCGTCGCCCTGGGAGTTCGTGAGAGCTCATAGAAAGCCCATTGCAGGAGAATGCTCGTCGTATCATGTCCCGCAAATAGGAAAGACTTGAGCTGATCCTTTGTGCCATCAATGATCTCTCGAGTAAGAACGTCAGTTTCTTGGAGACTCAGCGCCAAAATGCTTCTGCTGGAGTATCCCCTGTGTTGTTTAACGTCATTGAACTTGCGACGGATGATGTCAACCAAGAAAGCGTCGAGTTTCGCAGAAAGAAGTTTCCGCTGCCGATTGTATAAATAATTCTCACTCCACTTGAGCAGACCCCCTCTCTCCTTGTACGAAAGGAGGAACTCTTTGTAAGTCTTGATGAACTCTCCCTGTTCTTCTCCAGGAAGCTGCGCGCCGAGATCGACATCCATCGTAACAGAACCTGTCGGTTGAATGTCAGGTGCAAGCATCTTCAACATTGGGGCGGACGGAGCCCCAAGGGAAATTACCTATGATGTCAAACGTGAGGTTGGTCAAGAGGCTTTCAAGCTCGAATACCTCACCCGTCGCGGCAAGTCGATCAAGTTTGGTGATAAAAGTCTGGGTGTTTTCCAGAATAACCGGCAGTAAGCCCATCAGGTGCTGAGGCGCAAAGCCCGGGTTGAAGTGTTTTCTCATGTCCTTCCATCCGGGACCCTAGTCTCGGTCAACCAATGGTCTGAGAACGTAGGCACTCGCATGGGCTACTCGCATTCGCTAACACAATTGATCTCTCCCCCATCAATGGTGAAAATGTCTGCATGATATCCGACTTCGGTGGGCTGTAAGGCCACATCTTAGACTGTTTTGTGACCTGCTCTGCTATGTCGTAGGTTCGGATGACTAGCATCGGCTGGACGATGGGCCGATGATCAAAGAACAGGACTTGAGGGTTTCCTGCTAATTCAAACATGTCTCCGAACGCGGGATCTAACCGTCCCCCTTTTGTCAGATGTTTTCTGCTGATCAAGTGCGAAGATTCAGATGGAATATGAGATGATGCTTACCAAGTTGGCCGCCTTCCTCGCCGCGCTTTGCGTGAAATTGGTTGGTTAGCATGAGGTGGCCCCATATTAATGATGGTTTCAGTTGAGGGTATTGAGCGTATTGCTTGAAGCGACGATAGTACAGAGCGGAATACAGGTAGACACAAAATGCTGTGAGCGCTAGAAGCGCAACACAAGAAAAATTGCTGAGCATATCTTCGATTTCGGTGCCTCGCCGAGGGGTAAGGCCTAAGAAAAGAGATATTACAAGACAGCAAGCTGACGCGCGTTTCGAGGCGGCAATTGACGGTTATATAGATGTCTAGCCACTATTGATTCGAAGCGAGGACGTCTCTTTCACTTGGTGCATGGATGGGCCATCGACCGTTTCCAGGCACATGCTGTTGGCAGCCATGATGGCAAGCATGCCGACTAAGGTAGCGTGACTCGCCAGACCAGGAGACTGCTCAGGCAAACACTGGGATTAAACGCAAAGAGGGAGGGGTCGGTACCAGTATCAGAGTCATGGGGACAGAGACCAGAAGTAATTTACAGCCTGCAGCGCGTTGCTGCGAAGATGAACCTCTGGTTGAAAGCTTGTCTTCTGGGACAACCAGTATTTCGCAGCGGCAACTGGGTCGAATGCATTTAACTTGTCTTCTAGGAATACGCATGTACTATCTCGGGTGATGTGCGAGGTTGCATCTCAGGCCGAGCAAAGGATGCACGTCTGTCAGAACCTAAAGAGGACGAAGGTTGGCGGCTGCGATTCCGCTTTTCCCCTCGCCGGGATGCTCCTTTGCTAATTGCATGGCCTATGATGGATCACGCCATGGCTCCAGGCACCAGAAGAAGAAAAAGTGACTCCAGGCTGGTTCGAGAACGCGCATCGGTGGGGTATCCTGGTTCGGTTCGCGCAAGACACAACGCTAACACGTGCTCGGCCCAGCCAACTCCTCCAGAGTTCGGCTGAGGGTCTGCTAACCTACGAACACGAATACGGTTCGCTAGAGGGACCGACCAACAGAACACCGATCCAGGCTGGCGGAGAGGCATGATCCTGTTTCTGAACCTTTGTAGGATTCTCTCGGGCTAGAAACGCTTACGAATCCAAGTCTGAAGCAAAACTAAGAGCTCCTGTACTAGTACAGTTTAGCAGGATTCCCGATCTGAACTGCGGGATTGGTTCAATTCCGTCCTTCGCATGTCGCACTCGGCCAGGAGGATACTTTATGCGAACGCGGAAGAGTAGAAGACAGCAGTAGGTTTCTAGGTATTGTATAAAGTGTGTTATGCGTAGTAGAGCACATGATATTGGGTTGAGTTTGTGTGAGAAAGTGTAATTACCCCCATGTGGCTGAACATGCGTAGCAAAATAGGCACCAGAAGGACGGTGTTGCTCAATCCCCAGGACGCTCTCGCATTACGAGACTCGCAGCTTGGAAACACAATGTCTGCACACGATACTACGACTCCGATTCTTTTTCGGGATGGCCATCTATTTCTCCCGTGTGAAATTAGATGTTCGGTCGTGATGTCGGGATCGTCAACGATTCTAAACTCAAGCGGCTTTCATCTACTTGCGTGAACCCTTTCGAAGATTTCAGGCAAGTAAGCGGAAGGTATTCAGCTTCAGCGTTGGATGAAATCCTAACAAATGCGGACGAACTACAACGAGAAACCCATACATGCACATCGAGGAGGCAACTCGTGGTAGACCAAGTGTGAAACATGGTCGACATATCTGATTTCAAAAAGGCGTTGGGTATTTCTTATCAGAGGGCCATAAGGCGTGCAACCAGTAGAGTCCATGTATTAGTCTTCGGCCACGTGCATTCGTATGTCCCACCTTCACTGACGTCCAATGCATCTTGGTACTGGCAATCACAACACATTCAGTGGCGCAAGTCCTCTTGAACTTGCACAAATACTTTGGCCTGAGATTCTGCAGTTTCGAGATTTGCTAAGAACGTCATTATGCGAGTTGGCTCAAGATGTTTAATGTCTGACGGGACCATGTCCACATCCAGCAGTCTTTGCTTGCCACCTTTTGTTATTCACTCCCGTTAGGAACCACCCAAGTTCTGACAGACTATATTGGCAACAGCCAAAAGCCAATCAAAAATGCTTTTGTTTTGGTTGCGAGCATTCCAATGTAGTCTTTTCCGTCTTGGGCTGGTGACCGTCAGCACTAAACCATTGTTGTCGATTGGTATTCCAGATTTACTTGGCAATCCTTCGTTCAGGTGTATGGACGCGCATCTACTAGCGCCGCAGGGATAATTGATTAATGGGCCAATCTGCTCAGCCCAACTTCCCTCGCCTCGAGATGTAAGCCGCACAAGGAATTTGCTCAAAATCGCTCAAATCTGCGGAACTGCTGCTTCTTTCGAACCAAGACTATCGAACTATTGGCAGAGAAAGTACGAGACCATGTGCTCGAGCGATTGGGTAGCCGGGAAGATAATCGTTATTGAGGACATAAATAATAAAGGAATCCGTTGCCTGTTCCGTGAAATCTCATCATTCATCTGGTGAAAGACACGTTCCTATTCATTGCGATGGCACTTACATGTGTTTCAGAGACCTTTAACAACATTTCGCTCTTCGGTGCCGAGATAGTCTCTCTGGAGACAAATCTCGTTACCAACTACAGTGCCTCCGTTCCCTCGGCAGTTCGGTTCACTCAGCCCGCAATAGAGGTGCAAAACGCTAGTTTCTGCAATATCACGGTAACTTACACGCACCCGGGACAAGGCGACTCTGTTGTTGTTGAAGCCTGGCTTCCCCCCGATGGCTGGAACGGTCGTCTCCAGGCCGTTGGAGGCGGTGGGTGGGTAGCCGGGCGCTATGCCTCGTTCTACGCCGCAATGGGCGGTGCTATAGGGGATGGCTACGCAACAATCACGACCGATGCCGGTCTGGGAGATGCTCAGGACGCAAGCCCTTGGGCGCTTCTAAGCCCTGGGAACGTGAATCTCTACGCACTGCAAAATCTCGCGTCCGTTTCATTGGAAGATGAGGTGAGCATCAACTGTTGCAACTTGAACCCACTTTGGCCTCCTTTGTTTGGTGTCCGTGTTTCATGCTTCTAATGTTGTGCAAACCTGCAGGCTGTTATTGCAAAGTCTCTCATCAAATCTTACTACGGTCGTGAACCGGAGTATTCTTACTGGAATGGCTGCTCTCAGGGAGGTCGACAAGGGCTCATGCTTGCCCAGCGCTACCCGACTGCTTATGACGGCATCGCGGCCGGAGCTCCGGCAATTCAATGGACTGATTTCTTCCCAGGCATGCTGTGGCCGCAACAGTTCATGAACATGCTGGGCGAGTACCCCTTTCCTTGCGAGCTGCAAGCCATCACCGAAGCCGCCGTCTCGGCCTGCGATAAGCTAGACGGCGTAGTTGATGGCATCATTGGGGAAGTTGATAAGTGTTTGGACAGCTTCAATCCTTTCGAGATGGTCGGTAAGGATATCAATTGCTCCCAGACCTCGACTGTCACATCTTCGGCCGCGGCCGTTGTCAACGCAACGTGGCAAGGGATGCGCAATGCACAAGGTGCCCAGACGTGGTTTGGGTTGAGTCCGGGCACTGATTTGACGGTCGGTGTTGCGGCCACGAATTGTTCGGAGCAGTCTTGTGAGGGAGTACCGCTGGTTATTGCTGCGCAATGGATGTCACTCTTCGCTGCAAGAAATGCAGACCTTGACCTGTCTGACCTGAGCCATGCCGAATTTGACTGGCTGGCCCACCAGGGAAGACAAAGATACAAATCTATAATCGGCACCGACGATGCGGACATATCTGCGTTTCGAGATTCTGGTGGAAAGATCATCACATTCCACGGTCTTGTAGGTGTTTTGCAGCTGCCAGCATCTTGGTCATCGTGTTTTCAGGAGAAAGATGATTAACATGACATGCAGATGGATGAGCTACTGCCGCCAAAGGGCACTGTCAACTATTACAACAAAGTCTCTGACTCAACATCGAACGCATACGACTTCTACCGCCACTTTGAGGTGCCTGGAATGGGACACTGCGCCGGAGGGTCAAGTGGAGGACCGTTGACTCTTTTCGACCAGCTTCGCGCCTGGGTAGAAAATGGCACAGTGCCAGACCAGGTTCCAGTGAAGATCACGGATCTTGAAGGAGCCGAGCAGAGTCGTGTTCTATGTCCATACCCGCAAAAGGCTATCTTCGATGACAGCTGCACAACTCCGGCTGAAGCCCGATGTTGGACCTGCACTTAACAACCTACACAGCTCGAGACACTCCAGGTTTGGTGATATGAACCGGGGACATTGGCTTTCTCGATCCCAAAGTTCTATGTTGCCAAATAAACAATGCTGTAACAATCATTTAGCGATATGAAGGGGTGACGTTGAGAAGAACGCCCTGGTCACGGTCTCGAATTACGACAGCCTTGGGCATGATTCTTTCACATTCACGTTGGGGCGCACGTAGTACTGTTGACCACGAACAATCGGAAATATACTGAGTTGTTTCTTTTTCCCAGGTGGAATTATTGACTCATAAATAATTACAATGAGGTCTAGTATGACGACGGCACAACCGCCAGTCTCCCGCCGTCTGTGATGAGCACGTTGCCATTGGTGTAAGCTCCCGCCCTGCTGACAAGATACAGCACTGCGCCCACCATGTCCTCAATATCTCCGGCTCTCTCCTCTGGGATCACAGACTTCGGCCATCCGGAGTCCTTGTGCTGCTCTACCATAGCAGTAGTCATCTCGCTAGGGTAGAACCCAGGAGCAATGACGTTGGCTCTGATATTGAACGGAACCAGAACGGTCGAAAGCTGCTTGAACATTTGTATGACCGCCGACTTTGATGCTCCGTAGGCAAAACCCATTGGCTGGCGGTTGAACGCACCAATACTGCTGGTCGCGATGACCTGACTTCGCTGCTTGAAGCTGCTTCGCTTGTTTCCCTCATCGAGGAGCTCAAGAAAGGCGGCAACAGTGAAGAAAACTCCGGTGGTGTTGACGGCAAAAGTCTCGGTGAAGTCCTTGGGGTCCCAGTCCCAGACAAGATCACGATACTGAGAGATCGTCGGGTTGGCAGGCATGCCCTTCAAGGCTGGTCCGCCAATTCCGGAGTTGGCGATGACGACGTTGACATAGCCATGAGCCGACTTAATCTTCTCTACGGCATTTTCGAGGTCCAACTTCGACGTGACATCGCCCTGAATAATGCGAATATTGCCGTTCTTCTATATCGGGCAAACCAAATGTGTTAGAGAGACAAGGTATCCAATAATCTGAAGCTTTCATCGGTTCATCTGACTCTCGAGTCGGCAGCAGGGTACAGCTGGGAGTCAACACATACCGCCGTGCTCGCAGCCTTCTCCAGTGCCTCCTTCCTGCGGCCAATGATGTAGACAATAGCTCCGTTTGCCTCCAAGCCCTGGGAAATCATGAGCCCAATTCCTGTAGGGTTGTTAGCAAAAGCTACCGTGTTGCGTCGATGACGTATGCGAGAATGATGATGACGACGCACCAGTCCCACCGCCTGTGACGACGACGACAAGATCCTTGACGCTGAAGAGATCAGCTGCTTGAAGTGACACCGAAGCCATTGTGAGTATCTCGATTGCTAGTCTCGTTTTGCCGTAGATAGGGTTGCGGTGTTGAGACCTACGAGTTGAGGCTGTTGAGTTGAAATTGGTTAGTGGGGGATTGGTCACGGCAGTTTGAATACATCATTTGGCGGGGTTAAAACGGGCCGGCACGAACTATGGCGACATCCGGCAGGTCTCAGCAGTGCTTACGAATGGCTGTGATGTTCGGGCTTGTATGCACCTTATCTGCAGGCCAAACCCGAAGTTCGGATGTTCCCGACGCCACAGGCATAACCTGACATTGAGGCTTGCCCGAGCCACCTAGCTAAGCATCGGTGAACTCAATTATCACGTACAGTGTAAGTGTCTATAATGGGCAGTGAGATGCAATAGGTTGTTGTTGAATACTCGCAACCCCAAATATTTCCAAGTTCAATAAGGAAGCAAACCTGTTGAAGATATGCTACCTATAACACATCGCCACCTCTCTGATTATTCAGGCAGCTCTCTAACGTAGAAACTTGCCTCGGCGCGAAACGTACTCGAATTTTAGCTTCTGGGCGACACGACATACGCAAGACCTTATGACCCATTACCATTACGCTAAACTGATTAACCCTTGGCAGGTTAAAGTTGCGGGTTCGAGATCTTTCAGTACGGCACCCAAAATGCAGAGCTTGATACTGCCTATTTATACCTACTGTTTCAACGGGCCTCTCAAGAAGGACTTTGTTGTATACGCCCTCGATATCGCACCTGCCTAATTAACTAGGTAGACGGCGCGCTTTTGTCGTTATAGACTCAAAAAAAGATCATCTAAATTGATTATTTCCTAAAGGTAAAGAATCCTCTGTTATTGCTTGATTCTATTCACTACACCAAACGTCTATCCTCGTTGTTACGCACACGTTTAACCTTGCAACTATGACAACAAGGATCCTATGCGCAGTTAGGGGTTAGAACCCGGGGTTAAACGAGCGTGTTATTTATAGTTATATAAGCGAAGCTATCCTTATACCTAATTATAATATAACCCGCGCTCCTATTATATACCTTTATATATAAATAAGCCCTTATATTATCTATAACGCCTCTAACCTCTATACTATCTAATATTATATTATACGCACGCCTACTTATTATAATATAGTACTACTTATAGTTATAATACTCCTCCCAGCTAAGAGCCTAGTTTTATAAAGCTTAACTAGCCTTAATATACTCCTCTATAGTAGCGCTAGCTCTAAATAGCTTTATACTACTCTTCTTATAGAGTTATTTAAAAATTATCCTCTTAAGTAGCTTTATAAGTAGGTTAGCTATATTATCTACTAATAATATATATTTAAATTTAACCTCGCCTACTTAATAACCTCTTATATAAAGTAGTTATAAACTTATATATATTTTATATAATTATTTATAGACTCCCTCCTCATAAGAGTAAGTACTCTTATATTATTTACCTATTTATAAAGGGGCTCTCTAAGATCTATACTAAGTTTACTTAGGAAGTTATATATCTAAAGCGCTTCTAAAGTAGTAAATAATATTATATAATACTTAGCTTCTATAGATAACTTAGAGACTATTACTTATTACTAGGATCTCTATAAGATTAGCTTATTAACTATATAGAATACTTAACCTATTATTAAACGCGCTATGTCCTTATAGCTAGTATAATTACTATGAATATAGCTATAGAGACCCTATTTATTTAGGTCTCTATCCCTATATTTATTATTATAACTTATTACTAAAGAGGGGTTTATACTAATATATTATATTGAGCGCTCTATATCCTTCTTATATAATTTATTTAAGTAATAAGAGAATTATACCTATAGGCCTATACTAAAAGAGAGATCTAGCTATATTATAAGTACTCTAAAGCTAACTTTACGAAGTACTCTCTAGTATTATACTAAGAGTTCTAGGTCTAGTATAGTACCCGCGCTAGGGATTATAAAGTTAAGTACCCTTACATTAATAAGTATAATTATAAGCCTAACCTTTGCTCTATACTCCCTTATTATATCCATTAGGTAAGTCTCTTAACTTATAATAGTCTTCTAATGCTCCTTATCAAAAATAAGTTATATACTAAGGAAGTTCTTAGGAACCCTGAGGTTATTAACCTTAATCTTATTACTTATATACTTATAAATAGTACTAAGAGCTATATCTAGTCTATATACTAGGATATTATTAATATATATAGCTATTATAATATCGAGAGTCCTATTATACCAAGTCGCGTTATCTAAATATAGCAGTATAAACCCCGCCTATTTAGGGATCTCTTATAGCTTCTTCTATTACTACCTCCTGCCCTATTATAACCTATATAGAGCCCTACGAAGTCTAATAACCTATTCCTAATCTGCTTTATACCTATATAAAGACGCTAGCTTAGTATATTATAGGTCTATAAAGAACTCCTTAATTAAAGGGAAAGGTATTTATTGGTTTCATATATACCGGTATTTTGAGGGAGGGGAGGTAGGGTGTAATATGAAGTCTGAACTAATAATAATAAAGTTATTATTAGAGGGTAGCTAGCGAGGTAGGAATAATATAGGAAGCAAATCATCTATTAAAAAGCTTAACTATCAATAATAAGGCCCCTTCTATATCCTCTTATAATCTCTAAATACTCTATTATATTAATTAGTAATATTAGTAGGTAATAAAGTTACTAGGAAGATATTTAGTAAAACTTAACTCTATAAATTCATTTAAACTCTTAAGGGGTATTAGGAACTAAGTAATTTAGATATTTATAGATCTAATTTAGAAGGAAACCTAGTAAAAGTCTTCCTAATACTAGGGAATAAAGAGTATAATAATTATATACCTAAGTAAGAGGAGGAGGAACTTATAATACCTGGAGAAAGTAATTAGAATAAAGAGGAGGATTTATTATAATTAGTAATATAATTAAAATAGTATTTATAGGATTTAGAGAAGGTAATTAAGGCTTTAAAAGCTAGATAATAACTAATTATTAAGATTCCTAAGATATTAAAAGAGAAAGAGAGGGAGTATATTAAGATAGAGGAACTAAAGGATATATACTATTTTCTTTTATTATAACTTATTTTAATTAATAACTTATAGACCTCCTTTTATATATTCTTCCTTTAATCTCTTATTTTAAAAGTTTAAGATTCTAGGGATAATAATCCTAAACTTTAGGGATAAGGTAATACTAAACGCGTTCAGCGCAGTTATCCCGCTGAAGGGCGCTCAACGCGACTAACGCGTTAAATATACGTAAACGTAGTAAGCCTCTATAAAAGGGTTTATTACCTTTAAGGAGAAAACCTTTTAAAATTATAGACTTTTTACCTATATTTTTTACTTATTATATGAACTATATTAATTCGTAATATAACCTTAATAGTTAGCTATATCCTCTTATAACTAAGGATATCTCTTATAATTAAGGAAGGCACTTAACTATATAGATAGGTAACCCTATTAAGTTTATATAAAGTAGTATCTTAGTAGTTAATACCTATAGGTATTATATATTATTAAAAGCTTTTAAACTCCCCCTTTCCCTCAACTAGGAAATATTAAGAAGAAATATTAAGCCTTTACTTATTTCCCTTAACTAGGAAATATTAATAAGAGATATTAACTCTTTATTATTTCCCTTAACTAGGAGATATCCCTAAGAGATATTAAACCTCGCTAATAATAATACCTTATAAGCTACTTTCTAATTATAAGGTTAAAGAAGGTCTTAAGTCCGACCTTCTAGAACCTATTAAGTATTTAATTATTATAAACTTTATAATAGCGCTTAAGTAATACCCTAATAAGTTCTATATATTACTTACCTAAACTAAGTATACTATCCTTAGGTTAGCTATAAAGGTAAGTATTATAGCTATTACTTATGAGAACTTTAAATAACGTTTAAGTAACTACTATAAATATATTTAAAAGTTATTATTATATAGGGAAGTATATAAGATTATTTAATATATTTAGAAGAAGGTCCTATAAGTATAGATAATAAACCTATAACTATTTACTAATGATATTAAATAGTAATATCACCTTAACCTCCCTTATTATAATTAATATATTAAGATAGAGATTAAATAAAGCTAAACGCTAGACCTAACGCTCCCCTGTAAAGAGAAAGAAAAGAGGGGAGGTTATAAGACCCTAAGAGCTAAAGCTATAAATAATCTAGATATTCTTAAACCTATATCTAAACTTAATATAATAATAATTCCTAAAGCTTTCTTAATACTTTTATTAACTCTAGAGGAGTATTATAAATTTAAATCAAGTTTTATAAATACTCTATAACCCCTACCTCTTAAACCTATATCAAAGGATGTTACTATTATATTAATACTAAAACTAAGCCTAAATATATTCTATATATTATTTAAGGAAAGTAAAGATATATCTACCTAATTCCTAACTTAAAGAAAGGGATTAAATAGCCTTTCTATACTTAAGCTAAGTAACTTATAGAGTTACCTAAGCTTATATAGCTAGGGTAAGTGTTATGATAAGATAGGCCTATAGGATCCCGAGGCTAGACTATTAAACCTTAATAAGAGTAAAAGATATAAATAGGATATTAAATAGTAAGAGGATACTCCTCTACTACTACTACTACTTATATTACCTAGAGACCCTAGTAATAGAGGTAAAAATAATAACCCTAAAGGCTAAAATAGTAGAGGAGGTAGCCTAGGCTATAATAGTAGTAATAATTAAAATAACTAATACTACTAACTACTAGCTAAACTAAGACATATAATTAAACCTTTATTTAACTCTAATAGGTTCTTAGTTAGCTATAACTTTCTTATATTCCTTCTCTCTATAGATAAGGAAATAGTAGTACTAGTAATAGCTAGTATATTAGTTACTAAGCCTAGGCGTAGTATTCCTCGCTTTAAGACTAATATAGTTAGGTTATTTAATTAGCGTTTATATAATAACGAAGTTAATAATATATATATTTATAGTAGTTTAAAGACTATCTACTAGAATATATATTATTTTATTAATACTATTAATAGCTACGTTAAGTTAGATAATAAGAACTAAGCTATAGCTACGCTTAACCTCTATTAAACCTTATTAAAGTATATATTAGACTAGTACTATACTAACCTAATATTAGATAAGAAAGTAGAACCTAAGGACCCTAATTATAGATTAGATTATTAGAAAGAGTTATTACTCGAATATCTTATTTACTATATGAAATTACTAAAGTATATTTAATGAAGGAGAGGTATACTCTATGCGATATATATAATTAATACGATATTTAATACTAGATAACTAAGGTTACTTAACTTTATAAGGATATTAAGGAGAGCGAAGCTAAGGTATTAACTATTATACATAATAAAATAGATATAGAACTAGTTATTAGTATTCCTTAACTAACTAGTAAGATAAACTATAATAAGTTTATTATAAGTTTATAGAAGATAGTACCTAGCTAGTATTAAATAGTTATTAAAGGATCCTAGTAAGCCCTAGTCTAACTATTAGTTAAGACGACTTATATAGGAACTACTTTAATATAATTATTACTAAAAGAGACCTTAAGAATAAGCTATATTACTACTACTCGTTACGTATACTATATAAACCTAAAGAGACTATGTCTAGCCTAATAGCGTTAAGATCTCTAACATAAGCTATTAATATTACTATTAAACCCTTCTTAAGTTCCTCTTATAAAGAGATTTAGTTTAACTAATAACAAAGGTCTAAAGATTAATATAACTAGCCTAGTTAATATATTTAGTATCCTTAACTACTTAGTTACCCTTTAGCATATATATTAAAAGGGACTAGTTATAAGTAAATAAAAGAGGAAGTATATACTTTATTAAATAGGGGCGACTTTAACTATATCTAGTATAATAAGGCTAGCGAGGACTTAGACTTATATAAAGAAGATTTAGTTATTAGTACTAAAATAAAGATAACTAAGAGTAATATAATAATAATCCTAAATATATTAACTTAGTTACTTAACCCGCTTATTACTATAAATACCCCCTACGGTATATCCCTAGATATAAGGATAAATACCCTGTTTTTAATATTAAGTTGTTCTAGAATTCACTCCCTAAGGATCTAGGAATCTGCTCTTATAAAATATATCTTTATAATACTAAGCTATATATTGATTTTCATAGTGTCTTCTTATATTAGACCCTTCTATCCCCTTAGCTAAATATAATACTTCTTAGTCCTATTAAGCTATAGCGATATATAGTTATATATTTATACTACTATATATATATAAAGATTATTATCCAAGGATACTATAATAGACTGCTAATCGTAGCCTGTATTAATACTAGCGTAGACTATTTAGGTATAAGCGAAGCCTATTTATAATAGTTCTATACCCTCTCCCGAGAACCTAAGGTATTAGAAGCCTTAAGACTATTACTTAGGTAACCTTCTTAATTCTTATATAGAGATAATAACCTAGTAGGTAAATAATAACTACTAAGCTTTATGTAAGAGTATAGCTAGTCCTATACTTAGACGCCGGACTACTTATAAGGTAAGACTTTAATATACCTAATAAGCTTAACGTCTTAAACTTAGAATTATATATCTAAATTATATTATATAATAATATCTAAATTCCTTCTTAGATCTATTTGAAGGTCCTACTAAAGGTTTATAATATATATACTACTAGGAATATAACTATTATGCTATATAACCGCTCTACTATATAGATTAATATACTATTAGTAAAGTGAAGTCCCTTCTATTTAGCCTAAGATATAAAGGGTATATATATATATATATAGGTAATTTACTATTCGTTCCTATTATTAATAACGCTCCTTATCTATTAAAAATTAAGCGAGGTACTAGAAAGGGCTAGAACCGATAGGAACTAGAAAGATAATAAATAATATAGCTCTACCTATAAACGGGTAAGAATATTAAGAGTAGGCTCTAAAGATATATAGAATAACTCGCAAATCTAATTAAAAGAGATTATCGAAATCTAGCGCTAATTTACTAAGAAAATACTAAAAAACGAGGTATAGGGTTATTAAGGTACTAATAGTAATAATATCTATACTATCTTCTTATCTACTACGCTCCTCTCTTCTATACTCTACTCTATAGTCTTCTTATAATAGGTCTATATACTAAGGGAGTTTTCTAAAAGTTATATAGCTAAATCTATCTTATCCTATCCTAATTATCCCCTCGAGACTTTTTATAATATTATAAAAGAGAATCTTGAAAAATAAATAAAATTACTTTATAGAAATAGTAAAGAAATTCTATTTATAAATCTAATCTATTAATAATATCCTCTAGGTAGGTAATCTTATTATTAAGAAGGTCCCTTAGGTTTAACTATCTTCTATTATAAGTTATATCTTAATAATAGCCTTACTATCACTTCCTCTTTATTATACTCCTTATCCCACTATAATCCTTAGTATAGCTAAAACTACCTGCCCTATTATACTAGACGTGAGAAGTTATAATAATATACTCCCTTAGGTATATTCCGCTTAATCTAATCCTACTAGCTAACCCTCTACTAGATATAGTCTATATAGCTATAGTTATACTTATTTAAAGGACTAGGCCTCTTAGGATATAATAGTATATCTATAAGTATAGTTCTTAGGCGTTACTTAATAGTTATATTATAACTTAGTATCTATAAGACCTATAACTAAAGCTAATATTTAAGGTATTTAAGCTTATTATCTAGTATTTTAAATAAAATAGACCTAGATAATATTAATAATTTACAAATAAGTTAAGGAATATCTACTATAGGAGATAGCGTAATATTATTATTATTTCTAAAGTCTACTATATTATTATCTATAAGTAAACGAGTAAGAGGGTATAAAGGGAAGAAAGGTACTTTCTTAAAGTCTTCTTAGCTTAATAGAGTATTTTATAGAGCTATATTACTATTAATAATTAAGTTATAGAACTTTATAGTAATTATAAATATATATTAAGTAACTAAGGGGATTTTAGAGTTAGAGAATAATATATTATCGCTTAAGGTTATACTACTAAAACGTAGAGATAGTAATCCTTCTTAAATTAAAGCTCTAGCTTATTCGATATATTAGAGACTATATATAAATCTATCCCTCTACTAAACTAAATTAACTATATAGGTATTAATTAATAAGAGCTTTAAGAGTTATAGAGGGGCTCTTATCTTATAATACTACGTATTAAGGTCCTATATAGCCTTAATAAAGCGCTAATTACTATTCTAATCCTATATAGAGTTATAATAGAAATAGTAGCTAGTTAACTAGTTTATAAAAATTATAGCCTAGTAATAATTACTATAGTTTAGTAGAAAGAAATCCCTAGTAGTATCCTAGAGATTCTTTACCTCTACTCTTTTAGGCTTTATAGAAGCCTTATTAATTTCTTTCCTAAGTTACTAGGCTAGCTTATAGATTAGAGTATAGATATTATAAGGGTAGCCCTTAATTATAAATATAAAAAGGGCTATAACCTCTAAATTATCTAACTCCTCTTCTCTTATTAGCTTCCCTTATATATTATAAAAGTCTAATAAATATTCTACCTAGGCTAAAGTTATAATAGATAACTCTTTATTATACTAGGTTATTAAGTAATTTATAGATTCTTAGTTCTATTATATATACTATAGGACTACTAGTATAGGCTCGTCTTTATTTAGTATAGGGTTCTTTTTAGGTCTTATAATATTAAATCCTACTAAGGTATTAGTAAGGTTAAATATAATATCTCTTAGGGTAGTAAGGGCTAAGTAGGGTAATATAGATAGTTTTATAAACCTAGGGTAGTTAAGATACTTTATAAAGTTAGCTAGTTACTATAAGTTATAATCCCTCTTCTACTTCTTATTAAGCTCGGAATTACGCCGCAGCCCCTTCGCAAAAAGACTATAACAAATTCACCTAGTTCGCAGGTATAATTTAGGAAATACTATATAGGTATTTTAACCTATACCCTCTACTAGTTAAGGAAAATAATATAGGAACCCTATACGTTCCTACTACTCGCAAGTAAACCCTCTAAATATTACTATATAAAGTTAGATACGCGCCGCACTAGGGCTAATTATATTAGAGCTAAACGGGCTACTAAGGCTCTCGTAGTAAAGCTATTATATAAGATAACTCCTTAACCTAAAGGGTTAACCTTCTAGTAAGGTACTAAAACTAAACGCTATTATATAAGAGGTAACTCCTTAACTAGGGAGGTCTTTCCTAAGAGGTTCTTATAGCTAGAAGTATAAGAAGCTCTGCTACTATAAGCAGGGCCTTATACCTCTCCCTTATCCTTATCCTTATCCCTTAATTATATTAATATTAAACCTTATATATAAATATACTAATCCTAAGCGAGGTATACCTTTTAATATAAATAATATAGAGGGGATTACTAGAGAGTTTAGCCTCGATAAATTAATAAAACCTGCTCCTTTAATAACTACTCCGCTATATATAGAGAGCGTATTATTAATATAGCCCTTAAGAGGGCTTACCTTAATACCCCTATAGGGGACTCTATAAGGTATAATAGTATTAGAGCTAAGTAAGTAAACTTAGTAGTAGAAGTTTAGTAGGTCGTTACGTACCTTATAGAGTAGCCCTTCTTCGAGCAGGTCCTCTATATTACTAAGGTCTAGGTAGCCTAGGTAGCGAATATTAGTAAGTATAGCTTATGCTAACTAATAGAGAGAGCGTTACTAATAATAGCATAGTAAAGATAAAGATAATATCTAGCGGACGAAGCGGTAATAGAGGCGGTATTAGTAGCGCGGGTAGCGCGCAAGAGGAAAAGTTAATAGTTTCGTAGTTTGAATAATTAAAAACTACGTTATTATCAATATAAAGTTAAAGATCATGAGGCTATCTAGTAGGGTACGTATAAGTATAGCTATAGTTAGGAGAGGTAGTTAGCAAGATCACGTAACCGAAGGCTATGTATTATTAGGAGGCGCGGATTTAGAAGGTCTATTGCACTTAAGTAGGTTAAATCACTATGCAGTAGCTAGAGGCCCTTCTACTTCTTATAATTATTCCTTCTTTTTATATTCTAGATATTTAGTTCCTTTAATAATCCTTCCTCTCTATCTAACTCTTCTAGATTAATAAGAACTATTAGACTAGTTTATAAATTAGTATCTATAAGTACTAGTAGGTTAATATCTATCCTATCTAGAGAAGAAATCTCTAAGTTTATAAATTAAGAGGTATACTTAGCTATTTAATATTTAATATCTTCTTAAGCTATCCTTTTCCTAATATCTTTATCTCTTAATTTAAAGTATTAATTATATAGAATTCTATTTACTCTTAGTTAGGTCTAGTATCCTTTAGGAGGTATTTTATTAATAAAAGCCTTTAATAAATAATTAATCTAAGCTAAATATTTTATTTTAATAAGCTACTTTAGAGGTATTAGGCTTCTAATTTATATAAAGGACCTAAGCTAAATAATAAAGTAAAGACTAGAAGCCTATAGTAGAAAGTTTATATATTAAAGTTCTATTAGGTATAGTTATTTTATTAGAACTTCCTTAGCTTAATATCTTAGTAAAAAGCTCCTAGTAATAAATATTAGAGTTTATAGTTATCCTTTAGCTCCTCTCCTTAACTACTAATTATTATAAAACTAGTTTCTCCTATCTTATAAGTTAATTAGTAGACTTATAATAACTACTTTAGTAGACTTAGGTATTTATAGATAAATAAGGAGTATATTAGGGGACTTAGCTTTAATTTAAGTAACTATAATATCCCTTATATCTCTATTTTTAAAATCGTCTTCTATACCTCTAACTATCTTATAATAGAGCAGTTAGCTAGGCTTAATAAGCCTTATAATATAGTAAGTAACTACTAAGATATCCTTAGTATATATCGGAGTTAATATTTCAAGTATATTAATAGTATTAAATATACTAGCTATAACTTACTATAAGTATAAGGGGCGAATTATCCCCCCTACTACTTCTAAGGTCTTATTTTAATATTTAACGAGGATATATTTTAATATTATATTAAAAGGGTCTATCTAACTAAGGATATTATCTATCCTAGGTAAAGGATATATATTATATTTAATTAGCTAAGGCTAGTAACTAAGCTTATTAAGAGGTCTAAAGCCTAGGATATCTGTATTATTTTATCCCTATACTTAAAACCTACTTATACCTAGTTTATTAAGTATAAGCTCTATTAAAAGTCTAATTTTAAGGATAAGAAGGTTTAAAGATCTTAACTCCTAGATCTATATATCTAACGCTTTATTATTATAAAAGATAACTTTCCCTATTATAATATATTAGGAGAAAAGCTAATAAGGGGAAAGTATAAGTAATTTATAAACTAAAGAGCTAAATAGAAGTAATATTTAAAGAAAAAAAGGAGCTATAATATAATAGTTAATATTATATAATTAGTAGATAAATTAAGCTTAAAGGCAAATAATATATATAAAGGGGAGGGAGAAACTAGAGAGCTTAAAGGGTAAGGAGTGCGTTTTTATATCTACGAATTACTTTAATAATATAGTAATTTATTAGTAGCCTATATAAGGAATAATTAACTCTCCTCCTTTACCCTTCTTAATTTTAATAAAATAAAACGAACTTAGGATAAAAAACCTATAATAAATAGAATAGTAAATTAGGGTAATTATATTTAGGGAAGGAATAAAGGAAATAATAATTAGTAGTAGCTATTAAGATAAGTAGCCTAGTTATAAATTAAATAAATATTCTCCTCTATTCTCTATTATTAACTTCTCCCCCCTATAATAACTACCTTTACCTAGCTATTCTAATCTTTATTTAACCCCTTTATACTTTCTCTCTTATATCTATAAATTATATCTTCTTATTATAGCTAATTATAACTTCTTTATCTTAGGTATTAAAAATACTAATTAACCTTATACTTATTATCCCCTATTTATAATAACCCTTTAGGTCCTTAGTTCTAATATCCCTATATTTAAAATAAAGAGAAATAATATACCTCTTTTTATTTAGTACTCTAATAACTAGCTTTAGGTATCCTTTCCCTTCTTTATAATATCCCTATACCCTCTAGCTAATAATTATAATTCTTAGGTAGCTATAAGCCTTATTTAGCTTTAACTTAATATCCCTAGTAATAAATACTTAGAAGTAGCCTTTATACTATAGATATTCTCTAATAAGATTACTAAGGTAATAAGGCTAGCTTTCTAGAAGGCTTATCTTAGTAAATAGGACTTTAAATAAATATTTAGGGTAACTAAGGGGTTTAGAGAATTCTATTATTAAGTCTTTATTTATACTTCTACTACTTTCCTTACTAGCTTATAGGAGATAAAGGTCTTTTAGCGCGTAGTAGCTATATATAGCTTATTTATTTAATCTTAAGGTAGTTATAATATAATACCCTATATTTACTATAAAGAGTAGGCCCATACTACTAAGAACTTTATATTAGGTATTTATATCTATAAACTATACTTTAAGTATATCTCTATACTAAGTACTCCTTATACTAACTACTTCTTCTATAAAACTTAAGAGAGTTACTTATATAATAACCTAAGTATCTATAAGCACTATAAGTATAGAATTAAGTATAATAATAAGGTAAGGAGGAGTAGAGAATTTAATAGTATTAAGGAGATCCTATAGTCCTAAATTCTAGTAAATACTATAATTATAGCTATAGCTAAGTTTAACTTCTCGCTCCTTTATAATAAATACTATTAATAAGCCTAGGAATATTATCCTAAAGCTAGGTTTATATACTCTTATTACCCCTTTATAATAGAGCTACCTCTAGAGTTTAATCTTATAGAAATCGCAGACTACTTAGGGCTTTATATTATAAAATAAGGTAAGAAAAATAGGGTTTCTAGATATATTTATATAATATATAGGGGGGGGGTAAAAAAGAAAAGAGTGTAAGAATACCGAAGGTATATCTTAAAAGTTCTATAATAATCCTATAAGGTTTATATAAACCTTAATAAATAACTATAGTATATATAGTTATATACCCATATAATATCTCTTTAATAATACTTT
>JAVHLU010001014.1:0-40118 GCA_036785755.1 Colletotrichum ledebouriae
AAGATAAGGAAGTTATAGTTAGCTATAATAAGAAGGTATAATTTATAGATATAAGAGAGAAAGTATAAAGGGGTTAAATAAAGATTAAAGTAGCTAGCTAAAGGTAGTTATTATAAGGGGGAGAAGTAAATAATAGAGGATAGAGGAGAATATTTATTTAATTTATAACTAAGCTACTCGTTTTAATAGCTACTACTAATAATTATTTCCTTTATTCTTTCCTTATATATAACCGCTCTAATTTACTATTCTATTTATTATAGGTTTTTTATCCTAAGTTCGTTTTACTTTATAAAGGCTAAGGAGGGTAAGGGAGGAGAGTTAATTATTCCTTCTATAAGCTACTAATAAATTACTATATTATTAAAGTAATTAGTAGATATAAAAATATACTCCTTACCCTTTAAGCTCTCTAGTTTCTCTCTCCCCTTTATATATATTATTTGCTTTTAAACTTAATTTATTTACTAATTATATAATATTAATTACTATATTATAGCTCCTCCTTTTCTTTAAATATTACTTCTATTTAGCTCTTTAGTTTATAAATTACTCGCGCTTTCCCCTTATTAACCTTTCTCTTAATATATTATAATAAGGAAAGTTATTTTATATAATAATAAAGCGTTAGATATATAAATCTAGGAGTTAAGATCCTTAAACCTTCCTATTCTTAAAATTAGACTTTTAATAAAGCCTATACCTAATAAACTAAGTATAAGTAGGTTTTAAGTATAAGGATAAAATAATAGAGATATCCTAGGCTTTAGACCTCCTAATAAGCTTAGTTACTAGCCTTAGCTAATTAAATATAATATATACCCTCTACCTAGGATAGATAATATCCTTAGTTAGATAGACCCTTTTAATATAGTATGAGAATATCCTTGTTAAATATTAGAATAAGACCTTAGAAGTAATAAAAGAGAGGATTTACCCCTTATACTTATAGCGAGTTATAGCTAATATATTTAATACTATTAGTATACTTAAGATAGCGACTCTAATATATACTAAAGATATCTTAGTAGTTACTTACTATATTATAAGGCTTACTAAGCCTAGCTAACTACTCTACTATAAGATAGTTAGAGGTATAGAAGACGATTTTAAAAATAGAGATATAAGGGATATTATAATTACTTAAATTAAAGCTAAGTCCCCTAATATACTCCTTATTTATCTATAAGCACCTAAGTCTACTAAGGTAGTTATTATAGGTCTATAAATTAACTTATAAGATAGGAGAAACTAGTTTTATAATAATTAGTAGTTAAAGAGAGGAGCTAAAAGATAACTATAGACTCTAATATTTATTACTAAGAGCTTTCTACTAAGATATAAGGCTAAAGAAGTTTTAATAAGATAACTATACCTAGTAGAACTTCGATATATAGACCCTTTACTATAGGCCTCTAGTCTCTACTTTATTAATTAGCTTAGGTCCTTTATATATATTAGAAGCCTAGTACCTCTAAAGTAGCTTATTAAGATAAGGTATTAAGCTTAGATTAATTATTTATTAAAAGCTTTTACTAATAAAATACCTCCTAAAAGAAGCTAGACCTAACTAAGGATAAATAGAATTTTATATAATTAATACTTTAAATTAAGAGATAAAGATATTAGGAAAAGGATAGCTAAAGAAAATATTAAATATTAAATAGCTAAGTATACTACTTAATTTATAAACCTAGAGGTTTCCTCTTTAGATAGGATAGATATTAACTTACTAGTACTTATAAATACTAATTTATAAACTAGTCTAATATTTCTTATTAATCTAGAAGAGTTAGATAGAGAGGAAGGATTATTAAAGGAACTAAATATCTAGAATATAGAAAGAAGGAATAACTATAAGAAGCAGAAGAGGGATTATAACTTATAATAACTAGCTAACTTTATAAAGTATCTTAACTACCCTAGGTTTATAAAACTATTTATATTACCCTACTTAGCCCCTATTACTCTAAGAGATATTATATTTAGCCTTATTAATACCTTAGTAGGATTTAATATTATAAGACCTAAAAAGAACCTTATATTAAATAAAAATAAGCCTATACTAGTAGTCCTATAATATATATAATAGAACTAAGAATCTATAAATTACTTAATAACCTAGTATAATAGAGGGTTATTTATTATACCTTTAGCCTAGGTAGAATATTTATTAGACCTTTATAATATATAAGGGAAGCTAATAAGAGAAGAGGAGTTAGATAATTTAGAGGTTATAGCCCTTTTTATATTTATAATTAATAGCTACTTTTATAATATCTATACCCTAATCTATAAACTAGCTTAGTAATTTAGGAAAGAAATTAATAAAGCTTCTATAGAGCTTAAAAGAGAAGAGGTAAAGAATCTCTAGGATACTACTAGGGCTTTCTTTCTACTAAACTATAGTAATTATTACTAAGCTACGACTTTTATAGATTAGTCGACTAGCTACTACTTCTATTATAACTCTATATAGGACTAGAATAGTAATTAGCGCTTTATCGAGGCTATATAGGACCTTAATATATAGTATTATAAGATAGGAGCCCCTCTATAACTCCAAAAGCTCCTATTAATTAATACCTATATAGTTAATTTAGTTTAATAGAGGGATAGATTTATATATAGTCTCTAATATATTAAATAGGCTAGAGCTCTAATTTAAAAAGGATTACTATCTCTATATTTTAGTAATATAACCTTAAGTAATAGTATATTATTCTCTAACTCTGAAATCCCCTTAGTTATTTAATATATATCTATAATTACTATAGAGTTCTATAACTTAACTATTAATAGTAGTATAGCTCTATAAGATACCCTATTAAGCTAAGAAGACTTTAAAAAAGTACCTTTTTTCTCTTTACGCCCTCTTACTCCTTTACTTATAAATAATAATATAATAAACTTTAGAAATAATAATAATATTATACTATCTCTTATAGTAAATAGTCCTCAACCTATTTCTAGATTATTAGTATTATCTAGGTCTATTTTATCTAAAATACTAGATAATAAGCTTAAATACCTTAGATATTAGCTTTAGCTATAGGTCTTATAGACGCTAAGTCGTAGTATAACTATTAAGCTATACCTAAGAACTATACTTATAGATATACTATTATATCCTAAGAGGCCTAGTCTTTTAAATAAGTATAACTATAGCTATATAGACTATATCTAGTAGAGGGTTAACTAGTAGGATTAGATTAAGTAGAATACGCTTAAGGGAGCGTATTATTATAACTTCTTATACCTAGCGTAATAAAGCGGGTAGTTTTAGCTATACTAAGGATTAGAGTAGGATAAGGAGTATAATAAAAAAGAAGAAGTAGTAAGGCTATTATTAAGATATAACTTATAATAGAAGATAGTTAAACCTAAGGGATCTTTTTAATAATAAGATTACTTATTTAGAAGATATTATTAATAAATTAGATCTATAAATAGAGTTTATTTACTATTTCTTTAAAGTGGTTTTATTTATTTTTTAAGACTTTCTTTTATATTTCTATAATGAGTCTTAAGGGGATAATTAGAATAGAATAGGATAGACTTAGCTATATAACTTTTAAAAAGCTCCCTTAGTATATAGACTTATTATAAGGGGATTATAGAGTAGAGCGTAGAGGAGAGGAGTATAATAAAGGAAAGGATAGTATTATTATTATTACTATTAGTACCTTAATAACCCTATACCTCGTTTTTTAGTAATTTCTTAGCAAATCTATATCTAATTAAGATAATCTCTTTTAATTAGATCTACGAATTATTCTATATATCTTTTAAGCCTGCTCTTAAGATCCTTACCTATTTATAAGTAGAGCTATGTTATTTGTTATCTTTCTAGTTCCTATCGGTTCTAGCCCTTTCTACTACTAGGTTATCTAAAGTCTTAGCTTTAGTATATTAATAAGCTATAATAGTAATAGGGGCGCTTATCTATTAATAAGGTACCTTACCCTTATAATAATAATTATACTTACCTGCTATATTAAGCGAGTACTTTCTATCTAATAAGCCTAACAGCTCGCTTAAAATATACTAAAAGTAATACTTATTAAATAGGAGTACTTACTCCGCTTCTATACCTCTACTAGGGGGAGGAGAGCTAAGAGGGGGCTCTAAACTACCCTTACTAATACCCTCCTCTTTATCTATCCCCTTAGAAATTATAATAATAACGAGGTTAGTAATATTCTAATATATAGTTATAATAATAAAGGGATTATAACTTATTAGGAGCTATCCTCTTAAACTACCTAGGAGGGTAACCCCGGGGCCTCTTAGGCTATAAACTCTTACCCTTAGAGGTACCCTTTATAAGTTACTTCTACTTCTTTCTACTCGCTATATAATATATTAATATACTATATATTAATAATAAGAAGGAATAATATATATATAACCTTATTATTACTCTCTAGGGGAGGAGGGTATACCCCTCTACCCCTAGCTTTACTTTTACCTTTAGTAATATATACCTTTTTAAGGGCTATAGCCTAACTAGTTTTCTTTTTAAGAGGTATTTAAAAATATATTAATATATTATAATAGCTTTATATACGCGCGCGCGCGATAAGGTTATTATTAGAACTAAAGTTAGATATATATATAATTATTATATTATATATAAGGAAGAGTTAAGAAAGTAGGAGAGTAGCTAGGTTATTTTATTTAGAATTAATATAATAGTAGCCGCCCTGCTTAAGCTAATAAGAGATAATAGATTCTACTACTATTAGTAAGAGTTAGTAAATAAAGGGTATTATAATAATAATAGCGATAGTTATAAAAGTAGAAAGCTATAACTATTTACGCTTCGCCTATACCTAATATAAATAACTTTACTTTATTATCTCTTTTATAAATAGGCTTATTAATAGGTTATTTATTCATATATCGCTTTATATTTAGGTATTTTTAGGGATACTACGTAGTTAGGCGCTTTTCTAGCTATAGCTACGTCTAGGGGGGTATATTATAATACCTTTAGTATCGCCCGTTCCTAGCGTAGTATATAACTAATATTAGCTCTAGAGCAACCTTTTTCTAGGGGTTGTTCCTCTAACTATAGTTATAAGTAACTATATTATAGCTACTCTCGTTATAATAGATTAAGCTCTTTAGTAACTATAAATATGGCCCTATAGGACGTTTCTCAATATCATGCACAGGGGCTTGGTTGCAGTGTGTCTCAGGAGATCTCTTAAGAAGACGCTTCAATCGTGATCTAGCGGATCTTCGAAATGATAGTCAGCCCGCAGGATCACGAATCCAACAACAGCAACAAGAGGAAAACTCGGGCTTTGGGGGAAAGGGACCGGGAACGAGAACTCTGGGCAATGGTTCTTCGGCTTTCAGGTTCTGAGAGGATACTCATGGGATCACCTTTGCATCTCCACGTGTTCGAGTATTAGATTCGTCATAAAATGTCCTCGGAGGGAGGTTGACCTGACCCTTGCGCTGATTCGACGGACTTGATCGAGTCAGACGGTATCTATTGCATGGCACATCACCACAGTCGTCAGAGTATTTCTCGACATCCCACTGTAGCCGATGAAATGTGACGCCTCGTCAGCTTTGAGCTAGCCTTGGTTCTCTATTCCAGACCCGACCATTGAGACGTTTGCGGGAAATAGTCAGGCCTGTGAGGAATGAAGCGTGCCGGAAATGAGACCTCAAAAACCTGGAAAGATCCAGGCAGCAAATTGCTCTTGAGTTTTGAAGACAGAGACGAAAGACCCTAAGAGTTTTCCGCAAGCATGATGGCAGAGGAAGAAGACTATTTGCGTTGTCGCACTTCAATTCGTAGCAGCCGCTACTTCTACACCATCGCGCATCTTCAACCAACCTATCTCATGTGTTGGGAGCATCGGATTTGACGCGACTTGATCGATTCAAATCAAAACACGCGCGCCGATTTTTCGGGAGGCGCCAGTGTGGTCTTGAAAGCGTTCAGCCGTTGTGTCATCTTTTACTTGGCATCAGGCGAAATAAACTCCAATGTGACGCTCTTGGAGGAGGTACACGTGCCTAGTGAGACTTGATGAGGAATGTCGTGGTTGGTTTGTTCAGGACCCTAAAGAGGCCTATACAGTGTGTTAAGAAACGTCCTATAGGGCTATATTTATAGTTACTAAAGAGCTTCTTCTATTATAACGAGAGTAGCTATAACGTGGTTACTTATAACTATAGTTAGAGGAACGACCTCTAGAAAAAGGTTACTCTAGAGCTAATATTAGTTATATACTACGCTAGGAACAGGTAATACTAAAGGTATTATAATATACCCCCCTAGATATAGTAATAACTAGAAAAGCGCCTAACTATATAATATCCCTTAAAATACCTAAATATAAAGCAATATACCTATAAATAACTTATTAATAAGCTTATTTATAAAAGAGATAATAAAATAAAGTTATTTATATTAGATATAAGCGAAGCGTAAATAGTTATAGTTTTCTACCTTTATAACTATTACTATTATTATTATAATACCCTTTATTTACTAACTCTTATTAATAGCAATAGAATCTATTATTTCTTATTAGCTTAGGCAGGGCGGCTATTATTATATTAATTCTAAATAAAATAACCTAGCTACCCCCCCTACTTTCCTAACTCTTCCCTATATATAATATAATAACTATATATATATCTAACTTTAGTTCTAATAATAACCTTATTATATACGCGCGCGTATATATACCTATATCGCGTAATAATCTTAAAGCTATTATAATATATTAATATATTTATAAATACCTCCTAAAAAGAAGACTAGTTAGGCTATAGCCCTTAAGAAGGCGCGCGTTATTAAAGGTAACAATAAAGCTAGGGGTAGATAGGCGCGCCCTCCTCCCCTAGAGAGTAATAATAAGGTTATATATATATCGTTCCTTCCTATTATTAATATATAATATACTAATATATTATATAGTAAGTAGAAAGAAGTAGAAGTAACTTATAGAGAGTAGCTCTAAAGGTAAGGGTTTATAGCTTAAGAAGCCCTAGGGTTACCCTCCTAAGTAGTTTAAAAGGATAGCTCCTAGTAAGTTATAATCCCTTTATTATTATAACTATATATTAGAATATTACTAACCTTATTATTATTATAATCCCTAAGGAGATAGATAAGGAGGAGGGTACTAATAAGGGTAATTTAAAGCCCCCTCTTAGCCCTCCTCCCCCTAGTAGAGGTATAGAGGTAAAGTAAGCTCCCCTATTTAATAAGCGCTTTTTTTAATATATTTTAAGTAAGCTCTTAGGCTTATTAGATAGAAGGTACTTATTTAATATAATAAGTAAGTATAACTACTATTATAAAAGCAAGGTACCTTATTAATAAATAAGCACCCCTATTACTATTATAGCTTACTAATATACTAAAGCTAAGACTTTAGATAACCTAGTAGTTAGAAAGATAAGGTTCTATATGCGCTTTATTTCTATAACTATCTTCTAATATAACCTATAGACCCTTGCTTATTAGAGAGCTATACTCTATAAGGCTATTACTACTTAGAAGGAGGAGATTATAGTAGTAAAGAAGGGTAGTAATAGTAAGGGTTTAGGTAGGGCTCCTAAGGTAATAAGTAGTTCTAGTATATATAGCATTATTACTCTATCTCCTGCCCTAGTTCTATTTAGAACCCTAGTAGTTAGTATAAGTATACCTATACCTCGTCTGCTTACTAGTAACATAGCTACTATAGTATATTATATAGTTAATAGTCTTATTAGTATATATTTACTAGAGGTATTACTACCTTTATATAATATCCTAATAGATTAGTATAAGCAAATCCTCTAAATTTAAGTAGTAGAAAATTAGTATTTAAAAGTAGCTATTTAGGGTAAATTATATTCTTTTTACTCCTATAGAAGTAACTTTAAGCTCCCTAGCTAGTAAGCTATAAATTAATTAAAAATTAGGCGCTATTAGCCCTCCTATACTTATTTAGAGCATCCTATATTTATTATAATTTTTCTCTATATATCTTTTAAATTAAGGAGCGAATAGAACTATTTAAATTTCTTATAGTTAAATACCTTTATAAGACTATTAGCTAGTATCTTATTTATTAGTATATATATTATAATAAATAATCCTCTAGCATATTCTTATTATAGCTATATATTTTAAATATTAATATACTATAGCTTAGTTAAGATCTATTCCTTCTCGCCTACTATAAGACGGATTATCTATTAGTTATTATAGTAAATCTTCTATATATTACTAAGTTTAAGAGTAATATCCCTAAATAGCCTCTAAAGAGTAATTATCTCCTTAGTAGTATATTCTAGGCTTAGAAGCTCCGCTTCTATTATTAATATTATAACTATAGTTTATTAAATAGCCTTCTACTAGATTAGTTCTCTAAAGAACGAGATTATATACCCTTAAGATAACCTCTATATCTCCTTATTATTTATAAATAAAGTATTACTTATAATTAGTAATACCTATCTACCCCCTAAGTTACTAAAGTATATTACGAGGTAATAAGTATAATATAAGTACTATATAACCTATTAGTAGTAGCCTAGTAATAAATAGCAGGGTTTATTAGGAATCTTAAGAGTAGGGAATATATAAAAGTAATATCGGGTTAGATTATAATAGTAGGATAGAGTATAGAGCCGATCTTCTCTTAGAAACTCTTTACCTCTAATAGTATTATTACTATTTTACTCTTTAGGAGTAATAAGTTTAAAAGGGGGGTTACTAGCGCTCTTAAGTTAAGTAAATCGAACTTCTTTATAACCTACTTAATATATTAGTTATAGTAAAAGTATATCTTTTATATAGCTTAGTTATAAATAACTCTAATTCTGAGATAGTACTTAACTAGGCCTTATTCCTTTAACTTATATACTTCCTTTAAGCTAGTAATTACCTTTTATACTACTTCTTTATAATTCCTATAAAATAAAACGCAGAAGTTATTTATATAGAAGATAATAAGGACCCTCTTCTTAGTTAACTAGAAGAGATATAGGTCTTTATGTATAAGCATAAGGCCTAAATACTAAAGGGTTAAGGAGAACTCCTTATACTAGAGTAGTAATATATCCCTTAGCTTATAGAGCGTATAGCGTAGTTTAATATACTTTCTAAGCTACTTAAAGCTATCTAGTAACTTATAAATAATTAGGTCTTTATTTAGGTCCCTAGAAACGTTTAGGAATATATTAATAATGTTAAATTATTTAACTTTAAGGTCGAATTATATAGTAATTACTATTACTACCCTAAAGGTATAAGTAGCGAGGGTTGCTATATAAGTCTATTTAAGGGGCGACCTCTCTTACTAATCGCCTTAAATATAGATCCTTGCTTTATACTAATTAAGGATATTATCCCTATTAAATTTATAAGTAAATACCTACTTTAAAGGGATTAGTCTCTTTCTTATTATCTCTTAATTAATAACGCGCTATATATCTATCTACTATAATTTACCTATCTTAACCTTAGCTACCTCTTTAAAGCAAGTTTAGAGCGCTTATAAGAGGTTTAAAAGTTCTTTCTATAAGTAAGGTAGCTTAGTAAGGTTATTAGTAATAAGACGTTTATAAGTTATTATAGTTATATAAGCGGGCTTTATACTATAAATAGTAGTAGAAACGTAGCTATAGAGCGTATAATACCCTATATTAGCTTTTAAAAAGGCCTTCTACTAATTAGGTATAAAAGTCTTAAAGAAGCTAGATACCTACTCCCGCTCTATATAATATTAGAGTAAAGGCTAGTAACTAGAGCGGGATTTGCTTTTTATTATTTCTAGTTATAAGTTACTAAGTAGTAGATTATATAGTTATTAGCTTTAATAGGTTTAGCTATAGCCCTCTTAGTTATATACCTAGTTAGACCTCTATTTAGTATTAGCCCTCTCTTCTCTATCCTAATATAGCTATACTAATAGATTTAAAAGCTTCTTATTTAAAGGTTTATTCTTATTACTCTTACTTACTTTAGAAATATATCATAAAATAAGGACTAGTTTAATTATAATATAATCCTTAATCTATTCCCCTTTAGAATTAACTTCCCTAATAGCTTTATATATATAGTTCGTTTCTAATATATATATTATACTTATTACTCTATATATTAGGGCTAGGCTTTTATCTAGCTCTAGTATAGGATTAGGAGATAATAGCTACCCCCCCTTCTAACTTACCTATCCCTTTAGAAGTTTTAAGATTCTTCTATTTAGAGACTTAGTTATAGGAATAAGGGTTAGTATAAGTAATTATTATATTATAAGTATTAATATAGCTTTATCCTTATTTATAATACCTAGGATCTAAAGTTTAAAGTCGACTTATAATATAAGCTCTTTAATCTCTTCTACTATCTTATACATAATATCTTTTAGGATAGCCTCTTTTACCTTATCCTTTATATAAAAAGTCTATTTATTTAATATTATATTCTATATAATAATAACTATTTATAACGCGGGGATCTAAACCCTATATAGGTTATAAGCGTTTAGAACGTATCCTACTAGGTATCTAATATATCCCTATAGTACTACCTTAAAGTCTCTCTTATTAATTCCTCTCTCTTATTCCCTCTTAAGGGGGTATATATAGTAGCTATAGGCGTATATATATCCCTAGTAAGGGCGAAGGTTATAGGTTAGGGCTACTCTATTATTAGGTTACTACTAGTAAAAGTACTAGTAGAACTACTCCTCTTTAATCTATAGTAGTAAACGCTAGTCGTAGCGCTTAAGTAAGCTTATATTATAAAGCGTTATTACTATTAATACTATCTTAGCTTATAGTTTTATAAGTAAGCTAGCTATAGTAAGTATCTTAATCGTTTAAGTTATAACTTCCTAACTAGCCTATTCCCCTCTACTATTCGGTTCCTTTATATATATAGGGGTTATTCTAACCTCTATTCCTTCTATATAGGTCTAATCCTTATATCCTATATAGCCTATAAGTAAAACTACTAACCTCTTAACGTTTTATCTAAATTTATAAATAGAAAGTCCCTTTTATTAAGATACTTATCGCTTAAAGGTATATAGAGCGAATATAACGCTACTATAGGTCTTATTAATATATAGAAATATAAAGAGCTAACTAGTATATTTATCCTTAATAATAAGGAGCTACTAGTTCTAATTAAAGCCTTCGGGGTAGTTAAATAGATCTTATATAATCCTATAGTAAGGGCGTATTACTTTATTTTCTAATATCTATCTTAAAATTACCTATTTAGTATATATAACTACGTAGTATTAGTACTATAGGCGTATCGGGCTTTTAATCCTTACTACCTAAGTAGCGTATACTAGCTACTCTAAAGCCTTAGGGCTAAGGTACTCGCTTTAGAGATATTAAAGTATTATATTATTGCTCTAGTCTAGTAGTAGTATAAAAGAGGTATACTTATATATTATAAGTATATAGTTTATATTATTAATAATAATATTAATACTTTAGGGGATCCGCTTAGGAATAGAGTATAAGGAATAAGGCTTATATTTTAGGAAGGCGAGGTTTATTATCTTAATAAGTTTCTTAACTATAACGCTATTCTTATAGGTTCTAAAGTAAAATATATAGTTATACCTTAAGTATTAAATACCTATCTTTTAAAGTAAGGCTTTAGAGATAATATTAATATAAAAGTTCTCTATATATCCTATATTATAGAGTATAAGGTTCTTTATATTTATACTTTTTAAGCTATTAAGAGCGTTCTTAATAATTTATATACCTTTTATAATAATTAGGTATAAAACCGTTCTAGAATTAACCTATTCTCTATTATAATACCTAATTAAGGAGGGGATAAGTAGGGACTTATTATTTATAAGGTATATCCCTCTATAGGTATCTAGGACTATAGACTTATATAATATATAAGGTCTTAAGTAGGGAGTTATAAAGATACTTAAGTACTCTTTATCTAAGTTAACTATATTATCCCTAACCTTATTTAAAAGGGCTATATAGAAAGTAATTATTACTATATTAATAAAATAGCTTAGGGCTATATTAGATTTCTTAGATAAACCCTTATTACCCCCTTTATTATTTTAATAGTTTTTACCCTTATAAGGTATAGCATATAGCTAGCCCTTATAAGTAAGTTCTATATAAAGATTAGTAAAGCATAGGTTATTATTTAACTAGTTATAGATATAAGCTATTTATATATCTATTACTAATATATAGGGGCCTTTCTAGTAATATCTAGGTAAAGTAGCTTCTAAGTAGTTATAATTAATACTTAGCTATTAATAGCTCGACCTATATAGGTACTATTTACTACTAGATAGGTTACTAGTTATAAGAATACTTAATAAGTTAGCCTTATTTATATAGCTAGCTAGTATTATAAAAGCCCTACTACTTTATCCTTATAACCTCAAGTAAAGTATATTATTATATAAGAGGTCCTTAAATATATTAGTATATTAACTAATATTAGAGATTAGTATCCCTACTTACTCCTATTTAAGGATATTTATAATCTCTATATTAGCCTAAGTAGGTATAAAGTAATAACTTACTACTTAAAGAAAAGTTTTTAAAGTAAAGATATTACTTATTTTAAGAAGCTTAAGCTAAGTAGCGCGGAGGTAAATACCCCTAAAGTCCTTAATCTAGGTATTAGGATTAAGATAACTAGAGCCCCCCCCCCCCACCGAGTCCGCATCGATTGGGATACAGAATGTTGTCTGTCTGTAAGAGAAATGCGGTTGCGCCAAGCGGGATGCCTGCAGTTTGTTGGCAGAGATAATATCTTCCCATCCCGCAGACCCTTGAGTCTGAGGCTGAATCGAGATCGGTTGTGGCTGTCAAGAGGGTGACCAACCGCTTGGGTGACCCAGGCTATGTAAGCGAGTGCTTATGAGCTCAAGTGAATTTTGAAGTGAAGCTTATGATTCCTTTTCTCTTATTAAATCAGGTGGCATCAGCACAATGTCTTCAGGAACTGGGAACTTGTTTCATTGGTCATCGCCAGATGAGGCCGCAAAATCCATTAACGCTCCTCTGCGACGCCAACGGCCACACTACGCTAAATCACCGCATTATCGTACCCTTCATAACCTGGAGCTTAGGCGCACAGCTGTCGAAGACAATGCCAGAGAACCGATATCACTTACACTTTCCCGACAACGAAGTAGCATCATTGTGATGTCTGCGCACCGCCTAGGTTATCTCTTCATAAGTGGCGGTGCGCGATATCTTTGGTCTGTTGTCGCCCGAGACGAGCGCGGAAGGGGGTCCCATTCATGCTCAATTGCAGCATGCCGGACACGCTTCATTCTCTGTAGCAGTAATCACGGCGTGCTCATGGAAGTGCTGCGTGCAAGGCAAGATCCTCGCTACATAAAACACCGATTCTCTGAAACTAAACCAAACTCTATCATCTAAATCACCCAAAGGAAAGATGTAAACGAAGGTCAAGAAGAGAAAGAAACTCCCAATGCTTTGTACTTCAGCCCCCCCCCATATCCGCCATCCCAATCCCCATATCAATCTGCCGCGGGTTAATCCAATCTACACAACCCACGCCGAAGAAGATCTTCCCCGTCTCGCAGACACGCTCAGTGGTGACGCGCAAGGCGACGACGCGTGTTGCCATGGTCATAACCGCCGTAGATTGAAGAGACCGATGTGGTAGTGGACTCCTCAGACGTGCGAGTCTGGAACGTGGTCGGGGTGGTCAACGGCTCAGACGCGGACGGCGTTACCAACGAGGGCTTCGCGGTGGCTACGGTGGTTCCGGGAGACGAGGTGGGCTGGTCGTACTCGGTCGAGCTCAACTCCTCGGAGGACGAGGGGTACTCATAGCCTCCAGGAATGCTGGTGCTGGAGACGAGGGACGGCTTCGCGCTGTCAATAGTGGTGCCAGGTGCACTGGAAGAAGTGGTGTAGTCTTCGTAGCCACCAGGGATGGACTTGGTGCTGCTTGAGACGAACGAGGGCTTTGCGCTGTCGATGGTCGTTCCCGGGGATGATGAAGGAGCGGATGACGCGGGAGGGTATTCGTAGCCTCCGGAGATGGAACTCGAGGGGGTGACCGCTGATGGTTTGGCGCTGTCAACAGTAGTCCCGGGGGAGGAGGACGCAGGTGATGAGCTCGCGTCTGAGTGATGAGTTGTGCACGGGGGCTTTTCCGTGGAGGGCGATTCCGAGTCCGTCGTGGCCGGGCTGGAGGTAGACTCGGTGCTGGTGAGCGAGGGAGTCGTGGTAGTGCCGTAAGACAAAGTGGAAGACAGCTTGATGGAGCTTTGAGGAGGAGAAGAAGAGAGGAAGCCGCTGGAAACACCAGTTCCAACGCTGGTGGAGCTGTAGGCAGTGCCGGTGCTCGAGGGGATGCTGCGGGTCACGGTGATGATGATCGTGGACCTCTTGGTCGTCACAGAAACAGAAGAGGCGGTGCCGGTCTCCGGCAGTTGGTCCGACACTGTGGTGTTGATCACCGTGGTGTACGTGGCTGTGGTGTATGAGGGGCAACCGTAAGTGGTGCAAGGGGCAGAAGTCGTCGCAGCATCCGATGATGAGGAGAGAGTGAGCGTCGGAAGTGTGATTGTCGGCAGGGTGACGGTGGGCAGTGTAGGCAGGGTGGCCTCGGTCGTGGTCAACGAGTCTGAAGCGGTGCTTGGGACGCTGCGGGTGGTGTTGCTCCAGAGGCTGGAAGAGGGGTAACTGCTGGAGCCACCCGTGCCAGTGACGGTGATGCCAGTGGACAGAGTGACAGTCCTGGTCTTGACGGTCTTGGTGCGGGTTTTGGTCCTGGGTAGTAAATGAGTTGCTTGCTTCTGCTCAGCTATATGGATGACTTACAAAGTGCTGTTGACTCCCCAGGAGGAGGAGGAGGAGGAGGGAGTCAGGGTTCCGCCACTGGGCAGCTGAGAGGACACGGTGGTGCCGGCGGACGATGTCTCGGCCGGGGGTGTCGAAGTTGGGATCCTCGAGGAGCCTGTACCCCAAGGGATGGTTGAGGACGGAACGGCAGAAGTAGAGTTGGCGTAGCTGGTCGGAGTCGAGGGCTTGGGTGGGAGGCTGACGGTGGGCAAAGACGCGGAGGTCCAAGTGCCGGGCAAAGAGCTTGAAGCAGACGCCTCGCAGGTGTAGAAGCACGGCGCAGTCTCCGTCACCGTCACCGTAGATGCGCAAAGAGAGCCGCAAGCCGTGACCGTGACCTCGTTGGTGATCTCAATGAGAGATGTCACTGTCTCGGTGGCCGCAGGGCGCGGCTGAACGTAGTTGAAGCTCGGGAACGCGTTCACCAGGGAAGCACTGAGAAGTCAGCAATGCCCGCGTCATTACGGGGAGGGACTGTTTACCCGAGGCCCAGGAGGGCGAAGCAGGCGGCAGAGGAAACCATGGCGAGCGAGAGAAGTGGAAGATCAAACGAGTGTGATGCTGCGACAGTCTGGTGCTGACTGGTTGAGAAAGAGACAGCTGTCCGCCTCCGTCGGCTTCACGCCTTTATATCAAGAAATGATTATCAAACTCTGTGCGCCGGCAGGAATAGCACCGCAGCCAACTCATACCCGGCGGCTTCTAACACGAACGGGAGCATCGGCCGATGCCCTTCACCATGCAAGCCGGACCCCAATCTAGAACGGACTTGGGTAATGGTAGGCATGCCGCCTTCCGCCGAGTGCCAAAGCCACCTCACTCACGTTGAGTGTCTCGTTATTGCAGGTCGATGTTGGCCGGCTTGTCTTTCTCTTCTCAATGTCGTTGGAGGAAACACGCAGCCAATCGCAAAGGTGCCTGCAAGCCTCGATCATGCAGCATCCATCTATTCGAGTGCAGCCACCGGGCTCCCTTCATCACACCGTTTGGTTTCTAAGAATACTTGCGGGGAGGCGAACGCCGGGAAGGCGCAAACCAGCACCCGTTTTGCGGTTTTTCTTTTTCTTGTAATTTGTATCAACCTGCATACATCAAGCCGCAACGTGGAAACATGCATGGTTCGGAGCAAGCTTCCGAGTTGACATTCGAGTCGCCAAGTTTGCTGGCTGCCGGGATCATCGGTATGGCCAACGGCGAGCTGGCAGTTTCTTCGTCTTAACGTCATGCGCATCACTCAAAGATGAGAACCAAGACTTTGTTCTAGCTATGGCAGAAATGGGCCTCCCTTAAAGAAGTTGAACAGACGGGTGAGGAGGGCCGGAGACGCCGCGGCTTCGGCTGCGGCTGCAAGTCTCCGTCCAACGCAATCTTAGGCAATATCAACCGACAGCGCACGAGAGACAAATACGCTAGTAAGTGCGAAGGTTGAGATGAGTAGATGAATGATTCTGGGGCCTCAACTGGGACAAGCTGGGTTGGATGTCTGCCAGCTGTGTTCTCATGTTTCCCGACATCAATCCAAAGGATTGGGTTCACGATTGTAGATACGACAGACGTCGTATCCAGCATCTTGCAGAATTTGAAGAAGCAGGCTTCTTTCTCTGCCGCAGGGCAAGTACTGTGCGACGCAAAAGACATTCCCTGCAGAGCGTGTGTACCTGCATGGGCTCAGCTGCATCCTGCCGGTTGCCTTTTGGAAGCAAACATCAAAGCTTCTCATTGGCATGCCAAGGAAGTCTTCCTCCACCATAATAACACGAATCAATCTGATTCATCTCTGCTGATTAAGGGGAACATGGCTTGTGTTGCCTTCGGTCAGTGTGGAGTGATGCGTAATGCAGGTAAGCTGGCTGGAGATCCCGCAAGATTGACAGTCTTGTCGCGGGAGGCACACCAATTATGCGGGAAACGCAATGAGGGATGCAAAAATTGCCTGGCGGCAGACCGTTAAAAAAAAGGCCGTTCCGTCAATCCGACGGAGATATTCTCGTCGTCGTGTCGGGCCAAAAAGAAGTGTTTGCCTTTCATCTTGTCTCCTCCGAGTCGGGACGCGGATGGTCCGTCTCACACCCGCCCGTGTTTGTCTTCGCTTGACTCTCGGGATTTAGGGCGGAGCTCACCTCTGTCCCTCGAGACAGAAAGGGTCTGACTGAACCTTGAGGCCATCTCTCCACGCGTTGGTATTTCGCCGCCTCATGGTTGGAAGATGCTTGATCGCAACGTGTCTCGCTGCGACGTCCGGACGCTGGCTGTGGTTTGGGGGGGGGGCAGGCTACCTACCCTGTCACGACAAGAGTCGATCCATGTAGAATGGGAGCACCGATTGATGATGTAGGAAGCCACCAGCTACAAACAAGTAGCCGAGACACAGCAAGGGATCACGGTCGAGAAAGGACGCCCGCCAAGGTTTCCCAAATGTCAGTTACACGACAGCGTTGGATGTTGCAGGGCCACATTGCGATACCTTCTCTCCAAATTGACTTTGATTGTCTACCGCCAGCCATCTGAATTCACCTGTTTTGATCTGACTGGCTGATTGCCTCAGCAAGCTATTTTCATTCATGATGATCGAGACTCGGCTAACGGCTGACCCGTTGGCGATCGCTTCTCTTCTGGATCCTTTCCTCCCCGAAAAGCTTCATTACAGCCCTTGCATCCCATAATCAATCGTCTAATCGTATGAATGATTTGCTCCACTCAGAGAACGGCCTTGAGAGCCTTGAAAGCATCATCCCGGCTGCCCGAGAACCTGGACTCGGCCGTCTTCCAGTTCATGACGTTCCAAATGTTCTCCACGTAGGCCGCCTTGCCATTGAGGTACTGCGCATTTCGCCCAAGTGAAAGTCAGCCGCTGTGTTCGACGTGCAGTGAGAGAAAGGGGGGGGACAACCACGAACCTGGAGGTAGTACGCGTGCTCCCACATGTCGACGCCGAAGATGGGCACGCCCTTGGTGACGGGGTCCTGGTCCTTGGTCGTGATGATGCTCAAACCTGTTGTGTCGTCCTTGACGAGCCAGCCCCAACCGCTGCCGGTGATACCCAGCAGCGCGGCGTTGAACGCCTGCTTGAACTTGTCCAAACCGCCCCAGACCCGGGTGATCTCGGCAACCAGGCTGGGGGCAGAGTCTGGGGAGGCGTCTGCGCTCGACGCAGGCGACAGGTTCTCCCAGAACAAGGAGTGATTGATGTGGCCGCCCCCGTTGAAGTTGAGAGCGGCGAGGACAGCGATGCGGTTCTGCAAGGGGTTGGCGTTGTATGTCTCGATTGCCTTGTTCAGGTTTGCGACGTAGGTTTGGTGGTGCTTGCTGTGGTGAAGCTCCATGATTTGAGCCGAGATGTGAGGTTCCAACGCCTCGAGAGGGGTCAGCCGGTACTCCCAGCTCCTGGGACAGGGATGATACGTACATCGTAGGCGTAGGGAAGCTTGGGCAGCGTGTACTGAGAGTTTGCCATTGCGACCTTTGTGTGGCTTGGTAGTGTCTCGTTACGAATTTTCTGATAGTGATTCTCGCAAGATGGTTTGGGTATGAAAGGAGGAAAGGATGGAGGGGTAAGTCGGCGGACCTGAAAGGGCAGAGAAGATCCCAACCCCCCGTCTCGAGGAGGGGTAATCAATGAGCACATTTCATCATCTCGTCATTCGTGGGGATGCCCTCCGTTCACTCCGAGTCCGACTATGTGACGGACACCTTGATGGCTTGACGCGACTAACACCTGGTTTCAACCACTCAACGATGGACAGACCAGGATCCAGAAGATGGTGGGGACACGGGTGTGTTTTCTCGAAACATGGAGCCCATCATTCTTCGTCAAGAGATGCGATTTGCGATGTCGTTGATGCCATGGCCGGAAACATGGTCATTTTGCGACCCTGCATAGCACACGGGATATAACCTGATCAATATTGCTCTAACTTGCTCACTGGGGTTGCCTACTCTGGTCATCACGGAGACTCGTGATTGGTTGAGCTATTGTTAGTTGACGTGCGGAGATGCCCCGGGCCGGACCCGTTCGCGCTCGTTTTGGGATGACAGGGGTTGAGGAGGCATGAGGACCTTGAGGGAGTTTGAGCTGTTCAATGTCGTTGATATAATGGCTGTTCGCCAGGAGTATTGTCATCAATGACTGGATTTCAAGCTTCTTGCGGCCCAGTCTTGCAATTCCTTTACGCTGTCTTGACTCAAACTCGGCATTTCTAGAGATCTCAACATCCACGATGTGTGGCCCCGACACTTGCACGAAGCCTCGCGGCGGCGCTCTGGTCGTTCTCAGCCAACCCTTCGGCCAACTGAGTTCACCGACGTTGCCTTGTAGATTGCAAGGCGATCTTGCATTCCATACACCTGGGCAACCGAGCAGTCCTTTTGCAACGCACGCGAGAATCACCAGCGGGAGCAAACAAGACCTATCTTCATTAGCCGACATGGTTGTCGTCATCCAGTACGTTGTTATAATGAGGCTATCTGTGCCTTGGAAACCATACAGAAGTGAGAGAGAGAGAGAGAGGAGCAGGTGCTGACGTCGTTCACCCAAACAGCAAGTCTGGAGATCTCACCCGAAAACCAGAAGAGTGCGGCCTTTTCCACCGGTTCGCTTTCTCCGACGCGTCGGTTCTCGAAGACGGTTCGACGATAGAAATGACGTTGCAAAAGCCCATATCTCTGCAAGTTGGCGATGACGGAATCATCGGTCGCAGAGTGTCTGTGTTTTCTGGAACGGAGACGCAGAATGCTTTGGCAGAGGGTATTGTGGGGTTTAACTTCATGAGCTCCATCTAGCAACGCGCTTGGGACACAGTCTGTAATTTTGAACGGACGTACAATGAGGCATGCAGCGTGGCGTTTGGTTATTAACGGTTAGCGTTGAGGTAATCATACGACAATTTTTTCACACATTTTTTTGATTTTTATTTTGGCACGAAGGAGAACTTGGGTTTCTTGTTTATATTGTCAGGGAAAGATAGTTTCAAAATACGCTGCAGAAGCTCGACATGTCTCAAGCGGAAGAGTGAAAAGAATTTGACTGGGGCTTTGGTGGCGTCAATGAGCACATAAGCCCCTCCTCAGCTCAGAGACTTCCGGATTCTCTTCCAACCCTCTTTGGACAACCGGACGTTCCTTTTCATCGTGGCGCTCCGCTGGAGCCGAGTCTGCCGTTGATAAAAGAACGAACCGCCTCGTAATATCCAGGCGATAAGTTGCTGTACTCGATGCAATCCGAGGCGCAGGCAAACGGGGTGGCGGTATGGTTGTCGATGCCTCCAATCGCTGTGGCGAGGTTCATGCACGCAGGAGGCATTCCAGTGATTCGAATGTGGCTTTCGCCGACGGGGCCCTCGACGTTGATGGGCGAGGTCGAAGTCTTTGCTTGATGAACACACTGGTCCCAGTTATACTGGAGGACACCGGAAGGTGCCATGTTCGGCCCATCTCCTTTTTCGCGCCTCTTCAACTCGGCCTCGATCTTCGCCGCCATGTTCTGGGCGTGAAACATCGCAATTCCATCCCGCTTGCCCTTGCCGGCCTCCCTGAGTCCTTTTGCGATGGTGCCCCCGACTTTGGTCCCGACCATTGTGGCTACTCCCATCAGGGCTGGCGGAGCTGGGACACGCTGAATGAGGAACATGGTGGCGAGGACCATTCCTAGGATTGTTGGAGGTTGCATGGCTTTCGAGGTTTGGAAGAGCTGGGGAAAACTGCGGCAGAGTCGTCACGGTGGTGGCTACTGGTGGAGACGATGGAAGTCCATGATCTGAGGAATTGGGAGAAAATCCTGGAGGCTCCTATTATATACTTCATAAGGCCCGCCTTAGTCTCCAAGCGTAGCTTTGTTGCGATAGGAAATACGAATGCTGATGATCGGGCCGTCGGCTCCAAGATGATGGAGCGGGTTTTACTGGGACTACTCAAATGTTCCACTTGTAGAACTAGGCGTGTCTCCCAAGGAATCAGAGCGGATGAGCCTTGTTGACCATCGTCATATCAGAAGGCGAAATCAATCTACACAGCCTCAATGCTGGAGTCAGAAATTTAGATCAATGGTGCTGAGAATCCCTTATGAGTGTTCCTTTGACTCGCCCTATGAGCCAATGTGCTCTTGGCCAAACTTGATGCCCAAAAAGCTAGCTCAGAGCTGCGAGGGTCAAAGGGAGTCGAGATCACTTGTCGAAAACAACGCAAACAGCGATAGCGTTCCACATCAGTAGGTCCAGGGCAAAGTAGTGTCACCAGTACGACTGTTGTATTGGCTTCGTTTTTCCTTGCATGTAGGCGACAACGGTGCTTTCAAGAAGTGGAAAGATTACACAATTATCTTGAGACTGAATGGAATAATACAGTGACTTAGGACTGCCGTTATAAAAGAAATAATACTGCCATTTAAAATGATCAATGATGGATGATAACCGAACTGCTACTCTGCCAGACACCATGAATGCCCTCGACTTCTTGTCTTTCAATGACCTCAGACCGCCATTCTTATTCGCGGCATCGGCCACCGTCACCACCGTAGCGCTGCACTTTCCCCCAAGATTTCATGGCCTATTTCTCTTGCCGGCATGGCTTCTCGCGGCATGGTCGCTGATTTCCGTCGATGGTGATACAACGGCAACATCCACAGGTCTCGACTCCTACACGGCCATCACCAGCTTCATCTTTATGCTCATGCTTCCCGATATTCTTCTGGGACAGAGTCGAATCCACGCTTCTCAAACAAACCAAGAGCATAAAGGTTTTGTGTGGCCAAGTCGACAAACTGTCTCCGCCGCATGCGGCATCTGGAATAACCCGAGGCACATAATCTTGCACAAAGCCAGCTACACCACATGGTCCTCCCGAATTTCGTTCGCCATCGACCGGGCCGCCAAAGTGGGAAGAATCATTCTCGTAGACCGCTGGATCGTTCAACGGGTTCGCCTTTCGCTCGCAGGAGACATCCTCGACTTCACCCCTGACAAGCACCCCATCATTCGACCCGCTCTACATCAGTTCCTCTCGGGCTGCAACCATGACGACTGCTTGTACGGCCCCGTAACGAATCGACAACTCTCCATTCGAGCTTTCACGGCTTTCTCTTGGCTCTGGTCCAATTACTACATGTTACAGTCATGCCACGCCGTTCTTTCAATCGCTTTCGTCGCCCTGGGTGTGGATAATCCGGACAACTGGCCCCCCTTGTTTGGCAGCATTGCGGACGCCTGGACGATCCAAGGCTTCTGGGGCCGATTCTGGCATCGTATTGCGACCCCGACCTTCGTTACTTGGACGCAGCGCGTTCTGCGGATGAAGAATCCTCCGCATACGGCTGCCGGAAAACTTGCTGTGGCGTTCGGTGTGTTTTTCATGTCTGGAGTCATGCATATGACCGCGGCGTGGAGGACCGGTGAAGGGTTTGCTCATCTAGACCTCGCCTTCTTTTGTGCCAACTTCTTTGCCATCGTGGCTGAAATGATCACTTCGCGATCGCTCATGAGATTGGTACGTGGTACCAAACTTGGACTGTGGCTGGACGGACGTGGGAGCTTCTTGCGTCGGGTTTTAGGCTCCATCTGGGTTCTGGCATGGTTCTTCTGGGCAGCTCCAAGGTGGCTCTACCCAAAGATCATGCGGAGTTTGATCAAGAAGGCTCTCATCGAGTCTCGCACAAACCCTTGATTCTCTTTCATGGACCCAGGCCGTCAGACCAGCGGAACGAAGCGGCGGTGGCGCCCCGCTTGGGTCCGGGGCCGTGCCGTCCTACCTAGGTAGCCAATTTCGCCGATCAGGGGTTGACGGCCATGGGAAACCAGTCACAAAAACAAAACATCATGGATGATAGCTACTACTATGATTTTTTTACCAGCACGGAAGTCAAAATGAGTACTTCGCTGCGGTGTTCTTTACTGCGACTAGAAAGCAGCACAATGGATTATTCATTTTCTCGACAACGCCGCTTAGACGCTCTCGTGGTGGGTCTCGTGCAGACCCCTCTTCTCGACCTGAATGGCGCTCTCCTCGAGACCCTCGGTGAGTCCAACATCGCGTCTGGCCTGCTCCAGCAAAAGAGCGTCCTCGTGACCGGTGTTACTGCCGAAGACGCGATCCATTTCCTCGAGCGTGGCTCCCTTGGTCTCTGGGAGACAGAGATACACCCAGATAATACCACAGAACAGGAACACGGCGAAAAAGAGGTAGGTGCCCCATTCCCAAGCCTCCAGCATGGAAGGGACGTAGAAGGCCACGGCGAAGTTGTTGAGCCAGTTGCTTGAGGCACCGATCGACGCACCCTTCGCACGGATGGAGAGAGGGAAGATTTCGCTCACCAGTGTCCATGAAACAGGGCCCCAGCCGGCTCCAAACCCAGCGATCTGGGTTGAATCAGTCCCTTGTAGAAACTTCCGCATCTTGGCGAGTAACTTACATAGATCCAGATAAAGGCGACAGCGACCCAGCCCTCCACAGGGTGTCCAGGCCAATCGTGGCTGAACTTGGCAACGATGATTGCGGGAATGACCATGGAAATCAACATCACAACCGAGCTGACAATGAGGATGGGCTTTCGGCCGATCTTGTCGATGATGGCCATGGCGGGCAGGGTGGAAACGAAGAAGACAACACCCGTGACGCCAGTGGCGAGCAAGGCAGTGGTACCTCCAGTAAGACCCAGGCTCTGGAAGACGTTGGAGGCATAGTAGATGATAGCATCGATACCGGACCTTTGGAACATAAGGATTGAGCTATGCGGAGGCAGGACTGATTACTTACCATTGCTGCCAGAACATCACCAGCCATGCAGTAGACACACGCTTGAAGTGAGGCCATGAGCGCAGGATCTGCCAGTACTGGGCAACCTCGCGCATCCAAACGCTAGTTTTCTCCTTCTCGGCGAGTTGCGGGAAGGCCTTCTGGAAAGCGCGCTGCTCGAAGAGGGCCTCGGCCTTGATCTCCTTGAACTCAACCTGGACAATTTCGCTCTCAACATCGAGCTTGCGTAGGTAGGCAATAGTCTTCACAGCCTCCTCATCCCTGCCCTGCTTGACTAGCCAACGGGGAGAGAAGGGAAGCCACCAGATTCCAAGAGCAAGCAAAGCGGCGGGGATGCCCTGAATGTAGGAGGGCAGCTTCCAGGCGAGCTCAGACTGGTCGACGCCGGTTCCTCCGATGTAGTTGCTGCCATACCCGATCCAAAAACTCAGCATGATTCCCAAGATGGTGGCAAATTGATAGAACGATACGATGAAACCACGCATTTCGGGGGCGGCAAGTTCGGCGTTGTAAAGGGGACTGTGCCGGGTCAGCATCCAATAGGTCAATGAATTAGCAAATGTGCAAGCCCTACCCGACACCACTGAACGTTCCGACTCCGAGACCCGTGAAGAATCTTCCAGCGTACAGGAGCTGAGGCTTGTGGTAGCCGGCCCCAGTGTATAGGTAGCTGCCGAGGACAACCCAAAGGCAGGCAGAGAACATGGTGTATTTTCGGGAGAAGACCTCGCCAAAGACACCTGCGGAGACGGAACCCAGAATACCTCCGAGCTGCAGGATGGACGTCAACCAGCCAGTAGCGCTGGAAGAGTCGACGACGGAAGGGAAGTTGTCTTTGAAGCGAGTCATGACGAGGGATTGGCCGAGGACACCTTGCTGATATCCATATTCGAAACCACCGAAGCTGTTGGGAAGTTTTAGTAGGCTATCATCAAATGGATTTTTACCTTCGTCCCAGGCTGGGCGCCGAGGCTTGAGAGGTTAGACTTACGATGCGAACAGGGCAATCGCAACGATCTTGGGATTAGAAGCAATGGTCCTCCATCGGTTCTCGTATGCCAGCTTGGTGCGCGCCTCAGCGGCGGTCGTGCCTTCGATAGCCATCGTGGTGGCGGGGTGACGGCGGAGAGTTGTGTCGACGAGAAGAGCGCGGTCAGGGATTCCCGTGCTTGTTGTAGGAGAACGAGCAAACATCGAACCACGAGCCGATCAGACACGGTGCTTATTCCGAATCATGGGGTGGGACAGCATCGGTACTTATTGTCGCGATCGTTGACGCTAAAGACTGCCTTCCTGGGCGGTTTGGCCTCTCATGACGGGGCCGGTTTTTGCCTGATTGGGACTGGATGTATCAAGGATTTGATGCGACTCTATGTGTGTTCACGGCTCTACCAACTCGAACGAGACGGGTCCCATGGCATTGGGCGTGGTCCTGCTAGCTTTTTCGGTCCTACTGGAGCTGGGCAGGACCAGACCTCTGTCATCTTGCATGCCCCAAACTGTTTCGTTGATGTGAGGATCTCATCTCTGAAAGAAAGCTCTGCCATGTTGAGCTCCAAAATCCGGGGATCACGATCAGCCTGTAGCGTTCTGACATGCTCGGTGCTTGTCATAACCACATTCGGCCATCGGGGTTAACGGCCTCACACATTTTGCTCCCCGGGGGCGCTGATCGTCCGAGTTCGGTATTCTTTGGCATTCGCCCTTGGACGCACAAACGGCAGGCCAGCGACCAGCATCTCCAACCCCCTCAGAATCCTTCGGCAGGTCTTCTCCAACACGGGGAAGTGTGCAGTGTGGGTGTGGGTGGGGGTGGCAGCGCTACTCCGTGATTCCCCGTGGCAGACGCCTCCGCACCCCGCCCACCCGCAGAGCGGCACTGGAAAGTGGAAGGGCCTGGGCATCACACGATTTGCTGGTCCACCCCCGCAGCGGGTTGCAGAGAAAATTACAGGAAGCGTATATCCCTCGGCGCCTGAGAAGTTTGCGAGAGTGTAAACCAGCGGAAGTTGGCCGAGTAGTGGATCAAAACGGAAATTGCAACCATCCCACCGAACGTGAGGGACGAACCTTTTCGTGACTAATCGACTGTTTAGCAGCTTTAGCTATGCCATGGGGATCTGGACATGGGGGACATTTTGGCTTCTGGGGATCCCGCTGGCCTAGACGCGGCCGATGAGAGTTGTGAGGGGAAACCCACTCCTCGACTATGAGCAATCGGCCCGTTTGGTGGCGAGTAGATTGACGGTAGCAGTCCGTAAAGGTCGTGAAAAGTTCACTTGGATAGACATGGCTGCCACGTTGTTCAACGTTGTGGATGAGGAAATATCCACTGGCTGGGATGAGTGTTTTCCGATGGCTGAGAAAAGTCAATTCGAGCCTCACCCTTGGCAATGAATCGAGAATCGCGGTATTACTCAACAGCCCACCATCTAATGCTCGAGGGCTGGCCATAATATAGTTATTGCCTCCGATCGGTCGACCTTACGAATTTTAAGAACCCTGAGAGCTGTCGTTGTTTGACTAATAGTGCCACAAGACTCGACGCACGACCTTGTTTTCTCGGGGAAGTCTTTCGCCGGTCCCCGTCTCTTAGAAATCTCTGCTGTAAACCTCCTGCAGAACACTTGAACAGCAATTGAATCCAAGTCCACAATCGGCATGACACGACCGAGATCACCAGCACCCTCAGCGAGTGCCGATGTCAAGCGGTCCCGGCCAAACACGGGGTTCTCTCCGTTGGTTTTGTGCTTCAGCTAGCTTCCACGCTAGGGATTCATGCCATCGACGTTTGATGTTCGTCGGCCTTGTAACCGCACCCATTCCGTAGGAGTTCATCAATTTGCTAATATTCTTCAGAGAATCGTAGCCTCCATCCTTCGGGGCCTTGCAGAATGACTGTCCACCAGCGGACAAAGTCGGAAGGTGGACTCAACGCCCCACGATATCAGTTTCCGAGTTGTTGTGGTGCAAGCGCCGTTCTTGACGTATTCGAGCTTTTTCGAAGTGTCGCAAATAGCTTGATCCTGTCGACTGGTCGTCCGGTCGGATAAAGGACTCCATCGCGTCGTCTGCCGGGGACTCTCACCCGACCAACTTCGCAATGAACACATCCTTATGAACGGTGAGTCGTGACCGGCATTGATGATTAAGGGCGACGACTCTGCGGACAACCAGCCTTGCCCTCAGGGTCCTAGATGTCGTCCGCGACTGCGAATGAAGGCATTGCAACATTGCATCATTCTTTGGACTATGTTGCCGTGGTTTCTGTGGTCAAGACTAGCCATTGTACTTGAACCATAGTGAATTCTGGTTCGCTAAAACTCATGGGTCTGTCACGGCGATTATTCAAATCAATGACCAGATGACAGATCTCGGAACGCAACTTACCAGCCCCGGAAACTGCTCTTGGACTGATTGGAGTTGCCGTTACCCAACAATTGTGATGGACGACAGCTCTATATGGTTTCAGCTAGGCTTAAGAGCCTCCCATCCAAGTTGCAGCCTTTTAACTGTCCAAAAGGCATGTTGGTTTGCTAAATAGCTTTACGGCCCCGGATCTTCTGACTTTGGCAGGGCCCGACGAGTTGGGACTCAATCTTGAGGTGCCAAGTGAAGATGTCGTTGAAGGCTCAGAAGCCGCAGTGGATCGTCGCAAATCCCGGATCTGCAAATACTCTATGCGGCATGGAACACATGTCGACCCGGTATTCGGGTTATGCTACCGCAAGGCGGTCTTGAATGTACCAATTGGCGGTAGCCTGTCATCTTCCAGGAGAGTGGTGCTGCACATCCATGATCCAACATCTACACTTGTAGCCACCGACCCGCAGAAATGGACGTCGGTAGCTCATAGCCCGGAGTGCTTGCCGATCCAACTGCGCATATTTGGAGGGTAGGTTCCGACTACTCCGAGAGTGTCCCCCGCAGCGTTGCCCGGACAAGCCGGGGTAAAACGTGAGGTAACAGTGAGGCGCGATGACAGCAGCTATCGGGAGCAACTGCACGTTGCATGACGTGATCATTGCAGGGAGTGTCGTCGATCCGAACTTCTTTGCTCTTTTCTGCTCAGTATGGAACTTGGAAGCTGGAGGCTAAACTGGCTCACGCACGAGGGCGCCTTTGGTTTCCGAGGGAAGGAACTAGCCGGTCAAGTCCGTGACCTGACATTTTCGAAGCATCGTGGCAGCCAGATCTATTGCTTCAGTTGTAAGAGGCGCTTATGCAGGTTTGGCCGCAGACCTAGAATTGTGACGGGCCAAGCAAGAGGACAGGCAATCGGAAGCATTCAAACTGCCAGCACGTAAGCATTACTTTGCATCCAACAAGAGACAGGCTATTATTAGCTTACGATGTGAACTACCACAAGCTTGGACAGATCGGAACTCAGGTTTTGGCATCCTCGGCGACGCCGGCGTGTCTCGACGTTTCCATCTCGAAGCAACTACCCGTCCGAAAAGCAACGGCTCGTTTCCTCTGTCTTGATACGATGTCTTGATGATCTTCAGCACCCTATCGCCTGAGCTGGCCCCTAGACCCGTATCTGAGTCTAGGGACTTGAAATTGGCGACATGAAGTGCGATCAAGGTCTTGGTCGAGTCGTGGTATGAACGGAGAAAGCAGAATCGGCAGGGATTGGTCAATGGCAGTACAGATCTCGATAAGAGATAGCAGAGATGCCTGTTGACTGGAGCGTCTAATCGCATGCGCCCGATAACCCAATAGATCGAACTAAAACGGGGTCTTACGTCACATCCCTGATTATGCCTGTACCGGAAAGTGCCCCGCGCCCCTGCCCCACCATCCGTCAAGGAGAGCTTGTCGTAGAGGGAGCGGTGATTCTTTAGGCTGAGACACGAAGCTGCAACTTGTTCACTTCCGTTCCCAAGTCACTGTTGTTTTCGGCAAGATATCGCCAGCCCAAGATGCCTAGTATTGTCTCCTACCGACAGGATCCCTCGGGACCAGGCTAACTCGCGACCGCAGCCCCGTACTCGACCGGCGACAAGACGTCATTTGGATGGGTCACCGCCCGCGAGCGCTGGCCTGTGATTATCGTGGGTTTTCCCCAACGGTCGGAGAAGTTATTGCTTTGACTAACATCTTCGGTACAGACTCAAGCCATTGACGATCTCTACCGTTCTGTTGCTGCGACGGACGACTCCGAGAAGCGAGAGGAGGGCAAGAAGATCGTCGAGCAGATCGCCCGCCTCAAGTACGAGGTCCAGCACGACCGCGCCTTGACGTATGTTCTCGGGACCGATACAAGCTCGACCACATCGTTTCTGACATTGCCAGACCGATCGATGACGATGGATACCCTGACGTTGCCATCTACAACGAAGAGCTGAAGAAACTCGGCGAACCAACATGGCTGAACGTCCCGTGGCTTTACTGCGAGTGCTACCTGTTCAGGTTAGAAAACCCCCCGAATTTCTATCAGCCTTGCTAAACAGCGGCGCTAATGGTGTAAAGATAGACGCATCAGCACGTATTTTGCCAGGTCTTCCCACTGGAAGAAATACGACGTATTCGCCCGTCAGAAGATCAGCACCTTCCGCTCCTCTCGTCCTGCCGTCGTTGAGCTCGCCTCCAAGTACAAGGACATCGTCGAGAAGATCAAGAACAACAAGGACGCCGCGAACGATGAGGCGGCCGAGAAGCTCCTCTTCACTGAGATGTGCGAGATTTGCCTCTGGGGTAACGCGACCGACCTGTCGCTCCTGACGAGCTTGACCTACGAGGACATCCAGAAGCTGCAAGGCTCCGAAGCTCGCAAGGCGTCTGAGAAGAACATTATCGCCAACGACCTGCCCGCCGTCTACGAGTTGCTCAAGAAGGCCAAGGCTGAGGGTAGGACGGAGCGCCGTGTGGACATCGTTCTCGACAACGCCGGTTTCGAGCTGTACGTCGACCTGATTCTTGCCGGGTACCTGCTCTCCGCCGGTCTGGCAACCCACGTCGTGCTGCACCCCAAGTCGATTCCTTGGTTCGTCTCCGACGTTCTGCCTAGCGATTTCGCTCAACTGCTGAGCGCAGTTGCCGCGTCGAAGCCCTTCTACGAGACGCCGTCCGAGGATGAGAAGTTGCAGAACAAGACCCCTGAGTCCCTGTCGAGCACGGACGAAAGCAGTCTGTCGTTCTTGTTCCAGGAGTGGAGCCGTTTCCACGCTGAGGGGCAACTGATCCTGAGACCCAACCGCTACTGGACGCATCCTGGCCCGTTCTGGCAATTGCCCGAGGAGGCCAAGGATCTGTACGAGGATCTCAAGGCTAGTGAGGTCGTTATCTTCAAGGGCGATCTCAACTACCGCAAGTTGACGGGTGATGTAAGTGACTTTTGCCCCTGCTTTTCGAACGCAGCTAACAATGTCTTAGGCTGACTGGGATGCTTCGACGCCTTTTACAGAGGCCATCAAGAACCTCGGCCCCGGCTCCGGCGTCAACGTCCTGGCTCTGCGCACCTGCAAGGCAGATGTCGTCGTCGGCCTCCAACCTGGCGAGGACGAGAGGTTGAAGGCACTGCCTGACGGTGGCGGTGATTCCGGCGCCAGGAAGTGGGCCTGGAGCGGCAAATGGGCAGTGGTGTCGTTCTCTGCTGGCAAGTAGACTTGTTCTCATTCCTTAATAACTTCTTAGAGCCATGATCTATAGACCTTTCGGACCCAAATGCGAATAGGCGACGGTCGTAATGATCAATCAACCACAACTTGAATTCTCTAGGTGCTGCAATTTAATCGAATGTATAATGTATTTCAACGCTTCCTCGTAACGCCTTGCCAAGCATTGCTCCGTTCTTGACCCCTTACTGCCCCTACGTGCACGACCGAGGCTGGCCTCGACAGCCTCATACCCAGCCGCCGACGGAAGGATCATACATGGGAATTCGAGGTCTCGGAGGTCGGTTGCTTTTCTTACAATGAGGGGATTCTAATTCGGGGCTGGCGGACCTGCTGCGAGAAAGAGGTTTCGGGGACTCTGATCGCGTCAACGCCTTCCTCTTCTTCTTGGGGTTGGGAACTGCAAGCACGGTCAATCTTGGACGTTATGAACACTGCTAGATAGCAACTCACGAGGCTTGCAATCGTCGCAGATAAGATGGTCGCATTTACCAAAGGCGCATCGGACCCGGCGCTGGTTCGGTCCTCGACACTGACAGCACTTCCACCGCCTGTTGCACAGCTTGTACGGGCAGTCGGGGTCGCAGTAGTTCTGCGTATGCTGGACAAGCGTCTCGGCTTCGTCGCAAAGCTGAAGCCCATGCCCATAGACGTACGTGGCTTCTTCGCATCCGCGTTTCTTGTGGAGAACGTGGCCGCACAGTTCGCTTCGAATTATCGTTGTCTTACACATTTCCGAGGAAGGCGACGCTTGGATCGAGATGTGCTCTGGACCGGTTTCGATGAAGGTGCCTTGAAGAGAACCACAGTTCGCTTGGTGATGCCTGAACTGCTGTTGGAGAGGCGAGGTTAGTCTGCAAGCATTTTTCGGAGGTGTTGCTTGTCTAGATACGTCAAGGTAATCGGAGTAGGAAGCTGGGAAAGAACCAGAGATGGCAGTCAAGGGGTAACAACGACACCCCATCGGTAGCTGCCCTAAATCAGCGACACCCATCCTTCACCGGCGTAGACCGAGGTTCACCGACCTACGTACCTGACATCGAGCCTCCGTCAAGCGCCGGCCTCGCGAGAAGCTACACCATGCCTTTCGAAGCCGAGATGGAGATGGCCCACGAAAACCGGCGGACCGGTTCAATCAGTTCAAATCGAGACGTGAGTTCACAATCGCCCATGACACCTCTTTCTTTGGATCAGACTTTGCATCAATCTCACATCTCCGTCTTTGCAGTATCCCTAGGAAACGTAGCCCGAGGCACATGTTGGGGCTGTCTTTCTGCGGCCGGGGTTAACTACATCACAACGTTCATTTTGGTTATTCGTACTGGAAGTCTACAGGAATCGTAAGTTGACATGGGCCAAGCGAGTCAACCATTTGGTCTCCTTTCCATCCCACTATCGACCTCCCTGACGCCTTAGATACAAATCCCACTGCAATCCCTGCCTCCTTTGTTCGGATCACAGACGGGCTGGTACACACATCTCATCCCAGCAGAACACAACCTCCCGACGATACCTCCGCACATGACATTCTCGACGCATATGCCAGGCATATCGCAGGCCATCCCACAGCCAGGCCTCCATGGGTCGTCGATACAGACGTAACCCGACGCACAGGGACGAGGTGTCGGCACGAACCCGCCGCAAGGGCTGTAGGTGTACGTCTTGACCGGCGATGGCTTGGCCGTTGTCTTCGTCGCCACCGTGGTGGAAAGGGTCGACGGGGTTCCTGGGGCACCAGGCCATTCAGCGAAGGGTGGCGTGGGCAGAAGCCCTGCTTTGCCAAATCCCGATGCGGGTGGGGAGCTGGCGGCGCCGAGGAGAGGCTGGCCGAGGACAGCGAAGAACATCGTGAAGACGTGCATCGTGTCTTAGGAGAGGTTTTTTAATCGAGGAGCGACACGCTGATTTGAGTCGCGTTTATGAAGGCGTTTGTAAAATACTCTTAGGCGAGTAATGGCGATTCGCGGTGATGAAGATAGATGCGAGGCGATGGTTTTTATGTACCGGCAGGCGGCGACAAACCTGGCTTCGATGTTTGGGTAATGGTACGCTGCTAGCCCCTTGGGAGCGTTGAAAGGCCTCGTTTACAGGTGTCTTAGGATTTTGCCCGACCAGCATCTCAGAGAGGTTCACGATGACTGAGACACAGAAACCCTCTCTTGTCGTGCGCAGCGACCAGAATCCGCTTTTGATTGGCAGAAAAGCTCAGCCGCTGAACCATTTCGGGTTCAACCACATAACGGGAGAGGTCAGCCTCTCGTGAGCCGTGGAGGAAGCACACTTCATTCAGCCTTCGAGTGAACTAGGGGCAGGTCTCGCGTAGATCTCACCTTTGCGGAGTTCAGCTGTGTGTTTCCGGCAAGTCAGATTTTGCGAAGGAGTCTCACTGCGGCAAGGCAATTCGACAGAATCGTTGGGGGAAAGGGGGGGCCGCAACGTGATTGCTCGAGAAGGCGAGTGTAGAAGGGATCTGCAGCTGGACCATCCCAAACTAAGTTTACGGGGGCTGAACCAAGATCGGCAAGGGAGGTTGTCGAAGTCTGTGTACGAAGGTTATGCGTAGCCACTTGAGATGAACCTGACTGGCACAATGAGGTAGCTCCCTGCGTCATCTTACGCTTCGGCGGAAACATGGTACCGGTCAACCCGTTAACGAGGGGCAAATCCTACCCAAGGTGAAGTGCCACACTATGGTGGGGTGAGATATGTATGGTGTAAGTTCCTTATATTGCTAATCTACTTAGCGATAACCCCCTTATATGGGGTCGTCGGGTGGCGTAGTATAGCAATCTACCCCTATAAAATAAAAGAAAATAGTATTATCCTTAATACTACTATCCGTTATATAAGCCCTAACTATTATACTCGTGAAATTCATAGTAACTATTATAAAGCTATTATAAAGCTATTAAACTCTATTATAACCCTTCTCTATTATATCTCGAGCTCCTCTACTATATTATATTATTAGGTAAAATCACTTTTAAAGGATACTAATATACTAAAAATATTAGAAAGGCGTATACGTCATTTTAAATCTAAGTAAACTATTATTTTATTAGTTAGGTAGGTATTAGGGTTAGTATATTATCCGCCTCGTCGTAGTTATAAGTTTCTTCTATAATTAGTATAATATTTATAACTATTATTAGCTAGATAAGTATCTATTCTATAGTTAGGACGCGTATCTTAGCGTCGCTAGTAGTATTATTGAATAATATATTAGTAGCTATATCTTTTGTTCTAATTAAGTTATTAAATAATATACTAGTAGCTATATCCTTTATTATCTTATTAGTTATATTATCCTATTCCTAGATCGAATTATTATTAGAAGAGGGATATACTAATAGCTAGTCCTACTTTAGGGGGAAAAGGGGATAAGGGTCGGGTTAGTTATATATATATCTAACTTATTATAATATTAGTAGTTATTATATAGAGGTCTAGCTCTAATAGCGTTAGGTAGAGCAAATATATCTTATACTATCTAATAGTATCCTCTAGACTAGTTTCCTTTAGAAAGTAATTTACCCTTATAGATTACTACTAAGACGTAGATATTAGCGAAGGTTAGGTTAAATTACTAGTATTAACTCGCTTATATACTAAGTAGCTAGATTAGTCCTTATTCTTAATAATAGAATCTAGTATTTTATTATTAATAATATTATAAATTAAAATCTTCTTAAATAAGGATAGTATAAAATTCCTATAGTTATAGTTAAAGACTTCTATAATATAGCTAAGCGCGGTATAGTAGTTAGGTTTATAAGTAGTATTATTAGGGATAATAAATTTATTCCTATAGTAATACTTAGTTCTAAGTTCTTTATTAGATAATAATAGGACTTATATAAATCTCAGGCGTTGGATTTGTTTCCTAACTAGGGTTAACTTAGCTATACTATTATTAGTGGATTAGTAGGTTTATAATTTTCGCTTTAGTTTATTAGGTTTATTACCTATCTTACGAACCTTCTTATATTTATTAAGGTTAGTAGGTATATCCGAGTCGGATAGAGATAACTCTATATTAGCGTTATCTACTAAAGTACTACCTATCTTAGTATATAACTTCTCGATCTTAATATTTAGTTTAGGGGATTTATTATTACTTATAAGTTCCTACTTTATCTTAGATTTAGTAGCTTTAGGTTCTTTAGTAGTAGTTAGGTTATAGAATACTTAATAGTAGAATTCTATATCGATTATATTAAGGTTATCCTAGAGGTTAAGTTATTCGTTAGTAAGGCCTAAAGCTAGGGGATAGAACTAGCCTATACCTTCCTCGTTATAATAGGTTATTATATCAGGTTATCTAGTAATATTATAAGAGGCCGTGTCGCCTTTATTATAGTCGGATATATTAGCTATAACGAGATGTAAGTTATATAGTTATTATATTTACTATTATTATTATAAGTATATAGTAATAAATCATTAGTAGGTTTATTAAGCGAAGTTATATAGGATAGAGAGAAGGATTAGTAGATATTTCGAGTAATATAGTTATTAAATAGTATAGCTTTATAATATTAAGGTAACTATACTAGGGAGGTAGGTATAAAAGACTAGATCGTTAGATTCGTTAAGAATTATAGAAAGCGCGAAGTAGTTATAGAGTATCCCTACCTAGTCGGTTAGTCTATTTATAGAATTCTAGATTTTCTATATAGATTAGATATTTAGTAACTATTCTATTAGTTTGCATTATAAGGATATACCTATTTAATATTAACTATTATCTATATTTATATCTAAGTCCTACGGGTTAGACTAGGTATTATATTATTTTAGCTATAGTAATATAGTATTTTATAACTTCTTAGGGTATATTAGCGAGAATTATTAGTCCTAGGTAAGGTAATTATCTACTAAAAATATCTATTAGTAGGGCTAGTTCTAGGTAGTCTATTAAGATAATATTATATATAAGGGTATAGTTAGGTAGTTATAGTTAGTATACGAGACGGCCTACTCGTTCTAAGATTATATATAGTCCGGCGTATTACTAGCTATATTTATATCCTAAAGATTTAGCTTAAGGGTTAGAATATTTATAATAGAGTCTTAATATAACTCGCTATCCGACCTAAAAGAACTTAAACGCTAGCTATTTCCTATTATAGTATAACTTAGTTTATATAGCTATAATAGCTATAATAGCTATAGCGTTATATGCTTATAGTTAAGTATGCAGCCTAGAGGGGATATAATTAGTATTATTAGCTATGAGATCTATAGTATTATTAGGCGTAAAACTAAGTATTACCTCGTTTAGTATCTATCTAGTTATAGCAGATTTAGCGTTATTAATTCTAAATCAGAGTCTAGGTAATACTATATCCTACTTATTAGGATTAGATATAGCTATAATATAGATTCGTAGGGCGGATTCTACTATTAGGTTAGTTCGTTTACTCTAGCTATCGGTTTAGGTGTAATATACTATTAAGTATAATAATATTATTCTAAGTCGGGCCTAAATATACTTCTATATATTAGAGAGAAATTTTAAATCTCTATTACTAAGTATAATCTTCAGGAGGCCCTAGTTATAATAGAGGAGGAATTCTAGTAGTCTATCTACTTATTACTTAGCGTTATTAGTATCTTTTCTAAGTATTAAGCCTATCTATTTTAAAGATTTATTTATAATAAATATAATATAATTATATTTATTATTAGTAACTAGGAGTCTAAGTATAAAATCGATCATAATTATATAGTATAGGTATATTAGTAGTAGAATTAGGTATTAGAAAGGGCTAGAACCAATAGGAACTAGAAAGATAATAAATAACATAGCTCTACCTATAAATAGGTAAGAATATTAAGAGTAGGCTTAAAAGATATATAGAATAATTCGTAGATCTAATTAAAAGAGAATATCTAAATCAGGCGCGGATTCGCTAAGAAGATACTAAAAAACGAGTTATAGGGTTATTAAGGTACTAATCATAATAATATCTATACTATCTTCTAGTCTATTACGCTCCTCTCTTCTATACTCTACTCTATAGTCTTCTTATAATAGATCTATATACTAAGGGAGTTTTTTAAAAGTTATATAGCTAAGTTTATTTTATCTTATCCTAATTATCCCCTTAAAACTCTTTATAATATTATAAAAAAGAGTCTTAAAAAATAAATAAAACTACTTTATAGAAATAGTAAATAAACTCTATTTATAGATCTAATCTATTAATAATATCTTCTAAGTAGATAATCTTATTATTAAGAAGGTCCCTTAGGTTTAACTATCTTTTACTATAAGTTATATCTTAATAATAGCCTTATTACCTCTTCCTCTTTATTATACTCCTTATCCTACTTTAATTCTTAATATAGCTAAAACTACTTATTTTATTATACTAGGCGCGAGAAGTTATAATAATATACTCCCTTAGGTATATTCTACTCGATCTAATCCTACTAGTTAACTCTCTACTAGATATAATCTATATAGCTATAGTTATACTTATTTAAAGAACTAAGCCTCTTAAGATATAATAATATATCTATATATATAGTTCTTAGGCGTTACTTAATAGTTATATTACGACTTAGTATCTATAAGACCTATAACTAAAGCTAATATCTAAGGTATTTAAGCTTATTATTTAGTACTTTAAATAAGGTAGACCTAGATAATACTAATAATCTATAAATAGGTTAAGGAATATCTACTATAGGAGATAGCGTAATATTATTATTATTTCTAAAGTTTATTATATTATTATCTATAAGTAAAAGAGTAAGAGGGTATAAAAAGAAGAAAGATACTTTCTTAAAGTCTCCTTAGCTTAATAGGGTATCTTATAAAGCTATATTACTATTAATAGTTAAGTTATAGAACTCTATAGTAATTATAGGTATATATTAAGTAACTAAGGGGATTTTAGAGTTAGAGAATAATATATTATTACTTAAGATTATACTACTAAAGCGTAGAGATAGTAATCCTTCTTAAATTAAAGCCCTAGCTTATTTAATATATTAGAGGCTATATATAAATCTATCCCTCTACTAAACTAAATTAACTATATAAGTATTAATTAATAGGAGCTTTTAGAGTTATAGAGGGGCTCCTATCTTATAATACTACGTATTAAGGTCCTATATAGCCTTAACGAAGCGCTAATTACTATTCTAGTCCTATATAGAGTTATAATAGAAGTAGTAGCTAGTTAACTAGTCTATAAAAATCGTAGCCTAGTAATAATTACTATAGTTTAGTAAAAAGAAAGCCCTAGTAGTATCCTAGAGATTCTTTACCTCTACTCTTTTAGGCTCTATAGAAGCCTTATTAATTTCTTTCCTAGGTTACTAGGCTAGCTTATAGATTAGGGTATAGATACTACGAGAGTAGCCCTTAATTATAAATATAGAAAAAGGTTATAACCTCTAAATTATCTAACTCCTCTTATCTTATTAGCTTCCCTTATATATTATAAAGGTCTAATAAATATTCTACCTAGGCTAAAGTTATAATAAATAACCCTCTTTTATACTAAGTTATTAAGTAATTTCTAAATTCTTAGTTCTATTATATATACTATAGGACTATTAGTATAGGCTTATTTTTATTTAGTATAGGGTTCCCTTTAGTTCTTATAGTATTAAATCCTACTAAGGTATTAGTAGGGTTAAATATAATATCTCTTAGGGTAGTAGGGGCTAAGTAAGGTAATATAAATAGTCTTATAAACCTAGGGTAGTTAAGATACTTTATAAAGTTAGCTAGTTACTATAAGTTATAATCCCTCTTCTACTTCTTATAGTTATTCTTTCTTTTTATATTTTAAATATTTAGTTCTTTTAATAATCCCTCCTCTCTATCTAACTCTTCTAGATTAATAAGAACTATTAAACTAGTTTATAAATTAGTATTTATAAGTATTAGTAGGTTAATATCTATCCTATTTAAAGAGGAAACCTCTAGGTTTATAGATTAAGAGGTATACTTAGCTATTTAATATTTAATATCTTCTTAAGCTATCCTTTTCCTAATATCTTTATCTCTTAATTTAAAGTATTAATTATATAGAATTCTATCTATCCTTAGTTAGATCTAGTATCCTTTAAGAGGTATTTTATTAGTAAAAGCTTTTAATAAATAATTAATCTAAGCTTAATATCTTATTTTAATACGCTACTTTAGAGGTACTAGGCTTCTAATTTATATAAAGGACCTAAGCTAATTAATAAAATAGAGACTAGAAGCTTATAATAAAAAGTTTATATATTAAAGTTCTACTAGGTATAGTTATTTTATTAAAACTTCCTTAGCTTTATATCTTAATAGAAAGCTCCTAGTAATAAATATTAAAGTCTATAGTTATCCTTTAGCTCCTCTCCTTAACTACTAATTATTATAAAACTAGTTTCTTCTATTTTATAAGTTAATTAATAGACTTATAATAACTACCTTAGTAGATTTAGGCGCTTATAGATAAATAAGGAGTATATTAGGGAATTTAGCTTTAATTTAGGTAATTATAATATCCCTTATATCTCTATCTTTAAAATTATTTTCTATACCTCTAACTATCGTTATAGTAGAGTAGTTAGCTAGGCTTAGTAAGCCTTATAATATAGCGAGTAACTACTAAGATATCCTTAGTATATATTAGAGTTACTATTTTAAGTATACTAATAGTATTAAATATACTAGCTATAACTTATTATAATTATAAGGGGCGAATTATCTTATCTACTACTTCTAAGGTCTTATTCTAATATTTAATAAGGATATATTTTAATATTATATTAAAAGGGTCTATCTAACTAGGGATATTATCTATCCTAGGCGGAGGGTACGTATTATATTTAATTAGCTAAGGCTAGTAACTAAGCTTATTAGGAGGTCTAAAGCCTAGGATATCTCTATTATTTTATCCCTATACTTAAAACCTACTTATACTTAGTTTATTAGGTATTAGCCTTATTAAAAGTTTAATTTTAAGGATAAGAAGGTTTAAAGATCTTAACTCCTAGATCTATATATCTAATACTTTATTATTATAAAAAATAACTTTCCTTATTATAATATATTAAGAGAAAAGGTTAATAAGGGGAAAGTATAAGTAATTTATAAACTAAAGAGCTAAATAGAAGTAATATTTAAAAAAAAAGAGGAGCTATAGTATAGTAATTAATATTATATAATTAGTAAATAAATTAGGTCTAAAAGTAAATAATATATATAAGGGGGGGAGAGAAACTAGAGGGCTTAAAGGGTAAGGAGTGCGTTTTTATATCTACTAATTACTTTAATAATATAGTAATTTATTAGTAGCCTATAGAAGGAATAATTAACTCTCCTCTCTTACCCTCCTTAGCTTTAATAAAATAAAACGAACTGAGAATAAAAACCCTATAATAAATAGAATAATAAATTAGGGCGGTTATATATAGGGAAAGAATAAAGGAAATAATAGTTAGTAGTAGCTATTAAAATAAGTAGCCTAGTTATAAATTAAACGAATATTCTCCTCTATTCTCTATTATTAACCTCTCCCCTTATAATAACTACCTTTAGCTAGCTATTTTAATCTCTATTTAACCCCTTTATACTTTCTCTCTTATATCTATAAATTATATCTTCTTATTATAGCTAATTATAACTTCCTTATCTTAGGTATTAAAAATACTAATTAACCTCGCTCTTATTATTTCCTATTAGTAGTAACCCTTTAGGTCCTTAGTTTTAATATCCCTATACCTAAAATAAAGAATAATAATATATATCTTTTTTTATCTAATACTCTAATAACTAACTTTAGGTATTCCTTCCCTTCTTTTTAATATCCCTATACCTTCTAGCTAATAATTATAATTCTTAGGTAGCTATAAGCCTTATTTAGCTTTAACTTAATATCCCTAGTA
>JAVHLU010001015.1:0-40026 GCA_036785755.1 Colletotrichum ledebouriae
ATAGGGGACTCTATAAGGCGTAATAGTATTAGAGCTAAGTAAGTAAACTTAGTAATAGAAGTTTAGTAGGTCGTTATATACCCTATAGAGTAGCCCTTCTTCGAGCAGGTCCTCTATATTACTAAGGTAGAGGCGGCCTAGGTAGCCTAGGCGTTAGTAAGTATAGCTTGCGCTAACTGCTTTGACGATAGCATAGCTACGAAGGCGTTAGCTAACCCGATTAAATAAGAGGACTACTAGCGGATAAAGCGGTAATAGAGGCGGTATTAGTAGTGCGGGTAGTGCGGGTAGTGCGTGAGAGGAAAAGTTAATAGTTTCGTAGTTTGAATAATTAAAAACCACGTTATTATCGATATAAAGTTAAAGATCGTGAGGCTATAGGTACGTATAAGTGCAGCTATAGTTAGGAGAGTTACGATCACGTGACCAAAGGCTATATATTGTTAGGAGGCGCGGAGTTAGAAGGTCTATTGCACTTAAGCAGGTAAAATCACTATGCAGTGGCCAGAGGCCAAAATAGAAAGATAATAAGGCTTTACTAGCTTACTATAACTAAGCCCTATCCCTTCTATACTAAGCTAGTTATAAGGATATAAGTAACTAAGTAACCCTTATAAGACCCGAGGAGACCGTTCTAGTTAGCGTTATTTACTAATTCGTACGAGGACTAAAGGATACTAACCTTTATTAATAGGTATTAAGCATATTAGTAATAGTATTAAGCAGCCTAAAATCTACTTACTATATTATCTAAGATACCTACTAGATACTAGAAGAACGAGAAGCTAAAGAACGATATAAAGCTAAACGACTCCGTTCTTAGATCTTAGAAGACTTAGTAGCCTAATAGAACCCTAGCTAAGGTATAGACTAGATTTTAGCCTAATAGCTAGCTTATATATATTTAAATTATCTAATATAAGCTAACTATAGTAGTTACTATTCCGCATATCTAGTTATAATAGTTCTATACTTATATATCCTACCTTATAACCCTCTAGTAGTTACTACTTATAGATATAGTAGATATTAATCGCACTTATATAGTAGGAATTATAAATAGAGCTACTAATAGCCGCCTAATAGCAATTAGTAGCAAGGATATAATAATCCTAGACCCCCTCCCTATAACCTATATAATAATACTAACTACTCTTAAAACTCATAATAACCCTACTAGCCCTAGAACTATAGAGCCTACTAGGGAGGATATAACATAGGAATTAACTTTAGCTAAAAAAATAATAATCTCCCTAAATTACTAGATTAGAAGAAGTCTACTAATCTATATATAAATAGGTTAAAATTATTATAAGATAGGGAAATCTGCTATATCGCCTATAGCTGGATTAGATATTAATATCCTAATTACCTAGAACTACCCCTGAGGCGTTTATTACTATAGGAGTAAGCTATTATAAAGGCTTTAATATTCCCCTATAACTATAGTTTTATAGGAGGTATTTAACCGCTAAGGGGTATTATAGACGTTTATTCCGCGTAGTTATACTTCTCTTATAAGTTTAGTAGCGAAACTATACCTATTATAACCCTAGATAACTCTACTTATAACCTATAGGACTTCTCTAATATTATTATAGGAGGATACTACTATGAATTTATACCGCTAGAGGATATAGCAGACCTAGTAACTTTACTAACTAACTAAGAGGAATCTCGCGTTTAGGAAGAGGTTAAGTCTTTAGGTATTATAGATCTATCTAACTAAGTAGTATTAGTTCTAAGGATTATATATAATAAATCTCTAAAGCTAGATAAGAGGGTATTAAAGATTAACGTGATAGTAGCTTAAGCTAGCTTATCTAATTCTTAGAAGAAATAAATAGAAATAATATTATAACGCCTAGCTAGCTATATCTAATAAGTTATAAAGGTAATAAAACTAACTAAGGGGAAGGCTATATAATAGACTAGAGTTATAAGAATCCCCGGATCTAATTCGCAGGAACGTATTAAGATTAAAGATATTATAAACGCTAAGATAGAGGACCCTAACCCTATTAAAAAATAGAAGCTACCCCGACGAACCGGGTTAACTATTATAGTAGCCTACGAGGGAAAGCCCCCTATTAATATTATATAGTTAGCTATAGATATTTAGTTTAAGATTTCACTAGTTAACTTAATATAACTTAGCCCTGAGTTTTTAAAAATATTATAATCTCTATCCTAGCGGGTAGTTATATATAAGCTTAATTAAATAAAAGGAAAGGAGAAGGTTATTACTAATTCTAATATAGCTATTATAATAATAACTAAGAAGTCTGGTATTATAAAGATAACTAATAACCTATGAGTAAATATTTAACTATTCTTAAAGAACTACGAAGCAACCCGCCCGTTCTAGTTAGAATATATACTATTAATACCCACGACTTATTACTACTAACTAATAAGAGCTATATAAGCTAACTAAGGTTCTAAGATAAATATTATCTCCCCTAGACTTATTAAGGAATATAAGTTTACTTAATATCCGCTCGCTAGTATTAGTTTTAAGGGATTAAGTATAGGAGCTACTAGTAGTTCTATATATAATATAACCCACTTTATAGCTATCGAGGTAGCTACTTATAGCATTAAGCGCGAAATCTAGGTGTATATTTATCTAGGAGACTCCGATTAATCTATCCTATTACTATTAGGTATGCCTTAGTTATATAATATCTAAGTAATTATAAACCCTTAGGCTAGTAGAATATAGATTAGCAACGCCCGCTATAGGGAACTAGTTATTTAGATCTTAAGCCCCTAAATATAGATATTAGTAAAGTAGAAGTTAATTCTCGCCCCTATAACTAATAATACTAACTTATTAGAGCGAGACTAACTCCTAAATATTATAGAAGAGGTTAATTCTAAGTCTAATAATTCTATTAATATTATAGATATTTCGAGCGAGTCTAATTCAGATTTAGAAAACTAAGATATTAATACTAACCTAGGTAAGTTATTAAAGTATAACTAACTAACTTAGTATCTTTAACTATATTGGACGCAGAGCACGAATCGGGAAGTTTATTATTATTAGTAAGCGAACTAGTAATAGATTTTAGACTTAGGTTTATATATATATAAGATATTAATATAGCCTAGTTAATATAGCACGCTCCTTAATTAACAAAGTCTAAGAGTATCTAAGAAGAGCATCGTTTATTTTCAGTATTAAGTTCTATAATTAAGAAGTTAGATATTAGTAAGGTATTACTATAACTTACTAAGGCTCCTCCTTAATACTCTACTAAGCTTATAAAAACTATATTCCTAACTAAACGACGTATTAAGCGACTCCTAATTAACTATATAACTCCTATAGTAGAGGTTAACGAGTAGTAGGATAAAGAACTAATACGATTAGGCCCTAATATACTAGTAGGCGTAGTAAACGAGATTAAATAAGTAAGTTTTACTTATTATATCCTATTCTCTAGTTTCCTAGATAACTTTCCTGCTATAGACCTATATAAGTATATCCCTCGACTAAATAAAGGGGCTAAACTATAGAACTTAAGTTAGAGGAAGTATTAGAACCCTACTAAGAAATACTAGATAGATCGGTTAGTCTAAGAAGGATAAGATATAGGCTTATATAAATTAATAGTAGTAGCTAATAGTATAGTATTAGAATAGGGTATATAACCCGTCTTAGTATAAAAGAATAATAATCCTTAGGGTAAATACCGCTTTATAATTAATTATTAGAATATTAACGAGCAGATTCTAACCTCGCTAATCCTATTGCTCTGCGAAATCTATAAGAACCTATTAGATCCTCGGATTAGGTCCTATATATCTTAGGACTTAAAGCATGCCTACTAGTCTATCCCTATTTATCTAGATTATAGATATATTTATATATTTAATATACTAGAATACTTATAACTATAGCTAACTAGAATATAATAAGGCGTAAAGGTATTAGCTTACTAAATAACTAAATTTAGGAGGATCTTCTTAGGTCCTATTCTAGAACTAAAGGCTAAACTATCCTTATTAGTCCTAATAAAAGCTAGTAAAATAGCCCCTATAGATATCTATTTTAATAATATTTTTATGAAGTTCTATTACTAGGATAATAAGTAGATATTTATAAGATAATACTTATTACCTTAGTTTATATAGGCATAAGTCTAACTATTAAGAAAGAAGATTAACCTAGGAATAAGATTAGTTATTACTATAGGTTAGGTATATAAAGCTAGAGGTGCTATATTTATTAAGCCTAACTATATTACTAAGATCTAGGAATAGCTAGTACCTACTAACTAGACTAGTATAAGGGTACTTACTATTATAACTAGGCCCTATAGATAGTAGATAAAGAACTATACTAAGGTTACTTACCCTTTATATTAGCTAACTAGCACTATTCCGTGGAAATAGGGATCCTTAGAAGCCCTATCTTTCTAACTAATAAAAGAACTTATAGTAGGAGCTATTAAATTATATAGCCTAGATATTAGCTAACTAGTATAGTTATATTTAGACGTATTAAAGTATATAGGGGGTTATATAATCTTATAGAACTAATTAGCTAGGTAAGTCCTAATCCTATATAATTCGTTCCTACTTATAAAGACCTAGTATAACTATAGAACTTATAAGCGCGAGCTACTAGTAATTATAGAATTCTATTAATAATACTCCTATTTTCTTTAAATAGAGAAGCTATTAACTATCTATACTAACTATAAACCCCTTACCTAGTTTTTAATATTAGCCTATTATAATAGGATTTATACGCGCTAGGTATTAGAGTTAAGGATATTAGTATTTGATATTGAATATATCTAGGGCTAATAGAACGCTGCTACTAATATACTATCTAGAATAATCTTCCTATCTTATAATTATTAAGCTCGGAATTACGCCGCAGCCCCTTCGCAAAAAGACTACAATAACTTCACCTAGTTCGCAGGCATAATTCGGGAAATACTATATAGGTATTTTAACCTATACCCTCTACTAATTAAGGAAAATAATATAGGAACCCTATATATTCCTACTACTCATAAGTAAACCCTCTGAATATTACTATATAAAGTCGGACGCATGCTATACCGGGGCTAATTATATCAGAGCCGAACGGGCTACTAAGGCTCTCGTGGTAACGCCCTCGCTAAACCTTCTAGCAAGGTAAAAGCTACTATATAAGATAACTCCTTAACCTAAAAGGTCGACCTTCTAGCAAGGTGCTAAAGGTGCTACGAACGCTACTATACGAGAGGTAACTCCTTAACTAGAGAGGTCTTTCCTAAGAGGTTCTTATAGCTAGAAGCATAAGAAGCTCTGCAAGCAGGGCCTTATACCTCTCCCTTATCCTTATCCTTATCCACGAAGTCCTAGGCATACCTATAACCTATAATAAATCCTTAACTATATTAGCACTAGACCCCGTATATAAATACGCTAAGCCCGAGCGAGGTATGCCCTTTAGTATAAATAACGTAGAGGGGATTATTAGAGAGTTTAGCCTCGATATGATTAATAAAACCCGCTCCTTTATTAACTACTCCGCTATATATAGAGAGCGTATTATTAGCATAGCCCTTAAGAGGGCTTACCTTAATACCCCTATAGGGGATTCTATAAGGCGCGATAGTATTAGAGCTAAGTAAGTAAACTTAGCAGTAGAAGTTTAGCAGGTCGTTATATACCCTATAGAGTAGCCCTTCTTTAAGCAGGTCCTCTATATTACTAAGGCAGAGGTAGCCTAGGTAGCCTAGGCGAACGTTAGTAAGTACGGCTTGTGCTAAATAGAGAGAGCGTTGCTAACGACGGTATAGTAAAGATAGTAATAACTTCTAGCGGACGAAGCGGTAATAGAGGCGGTATTAGTAGCGCGGGTAGTGCGCGAGAGGAAAAGTTAATAGTTTCGTAGTTTAAATAATTAAAAACTACGTTATTATTAATATAAAGTTAAAGATCGTGAGGCTATCTAGTGTAATAGGTATATATAAGTGCGGCTATAGTTAGGAAAGGATTACGTGACCGAAGGCTATATATTGTTAGGAGGCGCGGAGTTAGAAGGTCTGTTGCACTTGAGCAGGTAAAATCACTATGCAGTGGCCAGAGGCCATCTTATAATTATAATAATAATAACTTATAAGCATTTAGGTATAAAAAAGAAGATAGTTCCTAGGTATAGAAGGATAGAACTAGGGGCTATAAAGAACTATTAAAAATCACCCTAAAAGATAAGCTAGATCGAGAATAATTAAATAAAATAGTAGAGTTATTACTTATATATCGCAGGGAAACGGGCACTAAAGAGGGGAAATCAAATAACCCTATTATAGCGCTAATAAGGCGCCTAGCGACCGCTGAAGCAGGATTATTAGAACTTATAGTTAGACGTAGCTATTAGTCGGATAGTTAAGATATAACCTTAAATCTATATATCTATATAGCCTAAGGTAACAATAATATAAAAAAGTAGAGGGATAACCTATAGTATAGTAATATCTGCGAGTTCCTATTAGGTAGATGCGGGGTTAATAATTACTAAACTTAATACTTAGCAAATTAGTACTAATCTTACTTAATCTTAGATAGAACGCTATATAACTTATACTAAGGTATTTAACGCAGATACCTCGTCTATTCGGAGGTTACTATTATATATAAGGAAGCCTATAATAAGACTAGCTATTATAGGCTAAATATAACACGCTAATAGTTAGTAAGTAAGTTTTTCTAGCTAGAGATATTAACTAATATTATTAACTATGTAAATAGCTATTAGCCTTATACTAGTATTAGACTATAAAAACTACTATATCTAGACTAAACTATATTAATTTTAGAGCTTTTATAGGTTATTAGGATTAACTACTTAGGCGCGCTACTTATATTAGCGAGGGGCTACGTATACCTACTGATTTAGATCGATTACTTAAGCTAATTCTATTAGAGTTAACTTATAAAAACGGCTATAGCTAGGGAAGCGATCCCTTAGTTAGAAGTATAGATAGACTCTATTAGTATATCGCCTTAAGTTATCTACTTAGATACTAGAGGAGTATTTATATCTATTAAGTTTAAAACTATAATAAAGGCCTATTAAGCTAAAGTTATACCAGCCCTAGCTAAGTCTTATAAATTAGTAGGGATAATTAAAACCTATATCTAGTTAGTTATTAACCTTATTATAAAGCGGATTCTAAGCGGGAAATTCCCCCGGGGGACTAGGATCTATATTATATAGAAGTACTTAGGGAGGTTAATAGATATTAGATACTAACTATAGGATACTCTCTAGTAGAGATCCTAATAGGATAAGAGATAATAGGCTTTACTATTAGACCACGAATCCACGATAATATTCCCTAACTAGAGGTTCTAGCTAATATAGTAGTTACCTATATAGCTAGAATAGATTATAAGAGAAGAGTAGTAATAAGTATATAAGACGTATAGAACGCTACTTAATTAGCTAGGTATAAATAATAATAAATAATCCTATTTAAATATAGCGATCTAGTTATACTAGCTTAAGATAGGAAGCCCTTGAAGTTTAAACCTCGTTAGAGAGGCCTATTTACTATTTAATATTAAGTTAGTTAAGTTATATATTAGTTAGAATAACTAGATAGAACTACTATACCTTATAATTAATATTAGAACTAATTAAAGGTATTTTCCCTATAAAAGGGATATCTATAATCGAATACTAATTTAATATTACTATTCTTATAACTATTAAGGCAATAATAAACGGGACCTTAGAGACTTTGAGGTTAAATAGGTTATACTTTCCTTATTAAAAACTCCTTCTATAAGAGGTATTCTTACCTAATTTAATTAAGAGGGGGTTCCTTCTATTTATTTATTAAGAGATTTAGCGCATAAAAGGAATTTTCCTATTTAGGGTAATTAATTGAATTCATTCCTCCTATAATAACTTTTACTTCTCTTACCTTCCCGCCCGCTCTCTCCCCTTAATATCCCTTATTATTAGTATAATAACGCTATATTAACGCTTAATATAGCAATTCCTTATAATAAATAAGATCCTAAACCTTCCTATATTTATTTTATTTTAGAGATATACTTATAACTAGTAGTTATAAATCTCTTAATTAAATTAAGGGTAACCTAACCATACTTAATAGATACTACTAAAACATTAGTAGGTATAAGTAATAACTCTTCTAGCGGAGTCAATATCTTTAAGGATAGCCCTTACATCGTATATCGCTATTCTTTAATATATAGAATAACTTAGCTAATAATAAATCCTCTATATAGGATAGTAATACCGATTTAAATAAGGAACTAACTAAGAATATACTAGAATAAGCTTATAAAGCTATAAGGGCTATATTAATCTAATTAACTAATCTTATTTATTCTAGAGAGGTAGCGGAATATATCTTTACTAAAGGTATAAAAATCGATCTTAAATCCTAGGTAGAGAAGCCTATTACTAATACTACTATTAGTATCTCTAGCAACCTAAACTATTAAAAGATTAGAGGGTTAATCCTACGTAGGGGAGAACTAATTTATAAAACTATATTATAGGTATTCGTAGTACGCATTATTACCTTTAATAACTAATAGGATTACCTATTTAGAGGTTAGAAGGACTTAAGAGATACCCTAGGTATAATAACTACGATTATATATTACCTTTGAGAAGATATTACTATTACTAATTTAGCTATCTTAGGCGTCTATGCTATAAAACTCTATTATATTAGATACTAGAGTCTATATATTAGAACTAAAGGTATATTTATTTATTCTCTAGCCCCTAAGAAGAATATCGCGAAGCTAAAGATAATAAACCCTAATTAAGTTCCTAAAGAAACCGAGGTAGTATTACTAGCTCCTCCTATTATTAACTCCCTAATCTTAACTATAGTTAATAAGCCTAGTAGAGAGATCGCTAGCAATAAGCTAACTATACCTAGCAAGCCTAAGGGTAATAACGAACTATAGCTTTAGCACGATCTAATCGTTAAATAGCTAGGGGTAGCTTCTATTCTAGTCGTAGTAATTAATAGGGAACTAGGTTTACTAACTAGTAAGTTAATATTTCCTAGTCTAGTACTAAAGCTTATATTTAGATTTAGCTAGTTTAACTTCCCTATACTTAATTAATCCTTCTAGTTAAGAACTAATTTTACTAAGCTAACTAATTACGCTGATTTAACTACCCCTCTAAATATTCTTAACTAACCTACTAACCCTACTATACTACCTAATGCTAAGGACTTAGCTATTCCTCTAAAGACTTTTAAGCTACTTAATAAGCTTATAGTAGGGAATCATAATATTAATATCGCTAAACCTCTAAAGGCTATTAGCTAACTTAGGAACTATAGTTATTTAAATAGGGATACTAATTTTATAGCCCCTTTATTAGTATTTAAGTTAATTAAAACTCTACTTAGTAGTCTTAGTTCTAAGAGAATCCCTATTAAATTTAAATTATCCTACTATAAAGCTAACTATCCTAGGATTCTTAATAATAATAATCTCCCTAACTAGCCTAAAGTTAAACCTAGAGTAGGAATAGTAGGATTAGTATAAGATTTCTTACTTAAGTCTATAGGTAGTTCTAATTATAATAGATCTATTATATCTATTACTAGATCTAAAGAGGGATATACTAAGGAAGAGAAGGCTAAAATCTAATAAGAAGCTAATAAAGTAATTAAATTAGCTCCTATTAAGTATTAAATTAGAATTAAACTTCGTTAGATATAAGAAATAATATTAGAATATAGAATAAATCATATATTAAGAAAGCGCGAGTTCGTTAAATACTAAGTTAGATAGCTTAAGGAGATTAAGGCTATAAGAACTACTTCGTTATCCTTTATATTTATTACTTTATATAAGTATAAGTTAGTAACTAGTAGGGGCTCTACCTTAAAGTAATTAAAATTCTTTTAATTAACTAATTATATACTACTATAGCCTAAGAAGGACTAGGAATTAAAATAAGCATAGGTTTTATTATAGATTAGTAATAGGAGTAAAATTAGGATTTAGAATAGCTTTAAGTAATTAAAACTAGCTTATATTTTTCTTTCTTATTAATACTATTAGGGGCGATAGAGTTATAATTAGATATATATATATAGCAAGAACTAACGGATCGGAGATTCCGTTTTAGGAGATAACTATAGAGGGCTTATATTAAGTATATTTAGCCTAGCTTAGCATCAGAGCAGAACTTAGAAGAATCAACCCTGCTTACATACTACTCCATCTGCCCTAACTGAGAGGCTCATTCTAGTAAGGTACCTACCTAGGCTGCAGATCGGATGACCCCGACGTAAGTCCCACCGTCTACTTCTAATAAAGGACCCGTCTAATACGGTGTCCAATGTTACAGATACAGCGTAAACCCTATCCAGGCCAGGCCATAGCCATACCATCCCAGCTATCCTATTAAGCTACTGCTATGACCGAGCGAAGTAATGAGAACAACTAGATGCTGCTCTAAGCTCTGTTTCGAGGCTAAGGGCCAGGTTCAATCGGCATAGCCACTTTCCCACGCGCCTGCTGTCTTTGTAACAAACGCAGTGCTGCCTCCTGATATCGGGGTGCATCTCTCACTCAGTATCCCCCGCCCATCGTGCGCTCACAGCATCTCAACGTTCAGAAGTGCAGAACACAAGTATCTGGGCCTAGATAAGAGCTCCGATAAGAGATACCTTCAAGGCCAGCTGCCGGCAGCGGGCTACCTCTGCACTGCCACCGCTAAAGCCCACTGTAACCACCTACCCGGGGGTCAGTGCGTTTACAGGCTCACGCAAGACCTACTCGCGTAGGTACCTTACTGTGAAGTAAGGTAGTGGGTTCAGAAGCGAGCCCGCGACGCCCGCCCCACACCCCCGGGTACCTTACCTTAGACATCACCTCAACAGCGCAGTTGCTTGTGCAAGTTTCCTCCTCCACATCTTCAGGCTTCCAACTCCATCCCATAGTGTCCTACAGCAATCACTACACGTCCTCTTCCAACATGAGTCCGTATCGAACTTTGTCCAATCTTCTTCTGCTGGCGCTACATTGCAGGTTCTGCATAGGCAGCAGCCAGGAACTATCGAAACCTCAACCCAAACTCGCCACAGCACTGCTGCTGGAATAGGCACGGGAGGCTATCACCAGACTTCTCGATTAATTAGAAAGGTACCGGATCAACGAGAACCGTCAGTTTCTGCCAGTCGAGAAGCCTGCTAACCAGCTTTCGGAAGCAATAGCAGACCGGGAGCAGGGTCTCAGAACCCACCCAGAGTTCTGCTAGGCAGACACGCTCCATATTCCCATCTCCCGACATCTTTCAATTCGTCAGGGTTAGGAGAGAAGCAGTACTGGATAGTGTACTTCTTCTCCAGATTACCCTGAAGGTCCATGTTCGTGGAGGAGGAAGGCCCGTGAAAAGGCGCTGTGCCATCAGCCGCTGGTCTTGCATTATCCTCTCTTCATCGGCTGTCTCGTCCGGCATATTTGGATCTTCGTCGCGCTGGCCCGCCCGGGGGTTCTAGGAGGTGGCAGAAGCTGGAGGAGGGGGTGGGTTGGGTTCGCGGGCCAGGGAGCGGACTGCCCCAACAAGCCTCCCGACCTTTGCCGCAACTGCCACGAGGAGGGTAAGTCATCGTCGTCCCTAATAACCAGGCACACTGACAAACACGAACAGGCCATGCCGTTGTCGATTGCAAGAACCCTCACAAGATCGACCTCAGCATAATCGAAGACGTCGAGGCTGACCAGGCTTGGAACGAGATCGTTGAGACCGTCTTTGATCGTGATGGCGTTGAGGCTAAGGAAGCTATTCAGAAGTATATCAAGCACTACCCCGAGATGACTTACACCGACCTCGACGAGGCCTTCCACAACCAAGAGATGGGAATCTATCTCATCGCAACCGAGCGTGCTCTCGCTCCTACTCACATGACCGTTCGCACTCCGTTCGTCGGTATCGTTCTTGTCTGCGCTGTCTCCCCCACACATGATGGTCCCCGTAGCGTTCCTCAGCTCGCCTGCATGTCTACTGAAGTAAGTCACTTCTCTTTTTTGCAGCGGATCCATGACGTTCCACCTTCTACCCTCAGCTATTCTATCTAGTGTTTTCTGAGCTGATTTGGGTTATTGCGCAGCGGCCAAACGAGTCACCAGCGGCGTCCGACGCTGATTCCTTCGACAACAACTATTCCTCCGGTGGTTCATCTGCTTGAAGCACGACCAAGCCGACAAGGCCTACCGTCGCCCTACTAACGCCTCGCATCAACAACCGAGAAGTTGAATGCGGCGCAGGCATGAACGGGGCCAAGTCTGAGACCGATGCTAAGCTGAATCTCACTAAGATTCAAGCGGAAAGCAGGAGGTCAGAAGGAGGACTATGGAGCGGCCGAGTCGACACGATCCTCAGCCCTAGCCCCCACGGTCTCTCTGAGGGCCATACTTCCGAGCCATCATGCTTGCGCAGGTCGAGCACTCCAAGTTCGCAGACGACCTCAATTTGTGTTATGGTTTTCCCATTCTTCAGACCTCAAGTTGGACGTGAGCCGTTGCATCAAACAAAAAACAAACGAGTGATCTCCTTGGGATTTCCTCGAATCTCTCCGACTTCCCGCAACTGTGTGTATCGAGGCCACGAAGAGAAATGCCCCACAGAGCTTGGCAAAGCTGCTTACGCCCGGCGTGCCTTGACTGGCGATCCTGTCGATTGACGTCTTCGCTAAGGTGGAACAACGACACAGACTGCGAAGCAGCGATTGCTAGTAAGGCTGTGGACAACAACGTCATTATTCGTCTACCTGCAGAGCAGACTAGTTGATCCGAGGGCGTGCACTTGCCGCCTTCTGCAAGCCTACCACTGCAACAACGAGGCGCTAACGCCAAACTCTCCCCGTCTCAGGAGGTTTCTCCCTCGCCGTCCTTACGAGCCGCACCAGCACCCTCTCCTGCTCCTACACTAGCTGCTGAGACTCTTCCAGTGGACCATGGGACTGACTGATGGTGGTGTTGCTGCCCCAGACGAGATGATTCAACGTCTAAGAAACGAAACGAGTGCCGGTCGGCGACCACCTCCTGGCATTGGGACCCTACTCTAGGAGGAACAGTATAGAATGAAAGATTTAGAAATAAAGAAGGCTCTTAATAGCAACCGCAATTTGACGTGGGACCTTGGAATGAACGCTGCTTTGTGTTTGCTCACGCGCTGTTGCCTTCACCCTGACCGGGTCTCTCTGCCCTGTTGTCTGCTCACAGCAGCCAACACCAGCATCTCTGCACGAAACTTGGGATGGGAGTGCAATGGAAAGAAAACAAGGGCATTGAAAGACGTGCTGCTTCTGCCTCTGCGTCATACCGAACCTGGTCATCACTCTTGACAGGACTGACTTCCACCGGGCCTTGATTCGAAACTTGGTGCGTAAGGCGAGACAAACGTGGTCAGGAAACATTCATCCGTCGACTTCATGATATTCGCGAGCAGCTGCATGAATCGTGGTGGGTGCGTGGCCTCTCTGCATCGGTTATGACCCAATTCATCAACCAACAAACATCTTGGGAGTGGACATGCCATGCCCGTGGCCTTCTTTTCAATTCACTTCCTGCTGCTAATATTATCATGTTCTAATACCTTCCGCATGACAGCACAACACTGCGGAAGACACGTCACACCTAAGACAGAGCGGGAAGCGTTGCAGCGAGAGCTCAGGCGCCGACTGCCGATTTCAATACTTCGCAGTATTAAAGTAGAGATGAACTATTTACTTCTAAGTTTTGAAGATCCCTGATCTTATGGCTCAGAGCTAATTATGAACTCTGTGACTACGTTTCAAGAATCCGCAGTTGGTCATTAATGGACGACCTACCCAGCCATGTTTTCGTCCACGTTGTACCTTGTCCTGGAGGTGGCTTGGCTTGGCTTGCTGCCGTTGATATGTTCCGTTCCCGAAGCAATTCCAACTCAGTTGCATTGGGATGACCGCCGTGGTTCGCACCATGAAATTGGCCCCTCTGGCTCAGGAAGGCAGGCCGCCCTGCTTCTGATTTCCCTCGCAGCCCGCTGACTTTGGCCTTAGCACAAACTTCGTCAGTCAGGCCAGGCCATGTCAGGTCAGGTATGCTCTGGGGCTCTTAAAGTTCACATTGCCTTTGCTGATCTTCTTCAGCAGCTGTCCAACGCTATTGATATTGTCCGCGAACGACGGCCGTTGTCAGTTTGGCAAAGCCAGCATAATTTGGCATGTACGTCGCCATGATTGTGGGTGACATCACTATCCATGCCCTCTCTCCCTATTATCCCGCCGAGGCCTCGGGCCTTGGGCCTTGATGGAGATGGTCACACGCACTCGTCGTTGCAGAAGCCAACGGTGGTGAGCCTTGACGTGCTGGTTGCGCCTCATCTTGGTATATGAACTGCCCCCTATTGCCTGCTTTATTATATGTTATGTTTGAAACGTGGAAGGATCGGGCGCGCCCTGAGAGGAGAGTGGTAGATATATATATATCTGGTCCCCATAAGGGCTTCAGTCTCACCGTGTCAGGCGGTCCTTTCCTGGATGAGTTGCCACACACCCCAGAGACAGCATCTTTCGCGCGCATCCACAACCAAGCCAAACATTTCAGCCAGGACGGGTTTACAGGAACTTTAACATCAAAGAGTTTAGCAGCCCTTAACAAAACCAGGCCAGACCACTCACCTACAGAAGCGTAATACATCAGAGCTACCGGGACGGTCATCGAGGCTTCACGCAAAAACCTCTATCTCGGGTGGTTAAAGAGGACACAGAATGGCCGAGGTCGTCAAACACAGGTAGGGATTCCAGGAATTAATAACAGGATCTGTCTGGGGTCGGGTTAAGCAAGGCCTTGGAAGGAAGACGAGCAAATCCATCATGTGCTTCTTCCTAGACGTCGTCTCTCATCAAACACGCAACTTTATTTCACACATAGGGAAAGTGTGTAGACAGAGAGACTTAGACTTGGCCAAGCCGCATTCTAAACCTTGGCCTCGCCATCCTCCGCATCCCCCCCGACCCGCCACTAGTCGCTCCTCTGCGCAGCCATCAGACGGTATAGCCCTTCCGTCAGCCAACGTCCGTCCGCCTCAACCCTGGCCGCCAGCGCTTCGGCATCCTTAGCGAGGGACTCCGGCTGGGGGAGCTGGGCGTGCGTCACTCCTGTCTCGGTCTGCATGGCGATCCGCACCCAACCCTCGCCGCCACGCAGCCGGGACGCAGCATCGCGCAATTGCTCCAGGCGAACACAGCTATCGCGAGCAGCGGCTACAGCTATGACGGCGGAGATTTCCTGAGGGCTAATAGATGAGATGCGTAGAGCGCGGAGACGATCGGCTGCAGCGGCTGCGGACATGTCTTGGTTGTCGTCGTCGTCGATGTCCTCTGATGGCCGCGACCTCTGGAAGTACCCGCTTGCCCAATCCCCCACGCCTCTCTTGTTGTTGGAGCTTTTGGTCTTCTTTGCCCCGAGCGAGGGAGTAGCCATAGTAAAGAGATCGTCTATCCTGCTAGCGAGGGCGGTGAGATAGCGAGCCAGAGCGACAAGGGGCGGCTCGTCGAGGAGGTCGTGGTCAATAGCGGCGGTCTGGGTGCGGTTAGCGAGCGACTAGCGGCGGGACCGGTCCCAGTCTTCGAGGAAGGCCACGGAGTAGTCAAGGGGCAGCGGAGGCATCTAGCATATCGGGTGCAGTCGATCCGGCGGCGGTGGGGGTGTGTACAGGCGCGGAAGAAGGCGCATTCTCTGCTCTCTGTGATGCTCTTTGCGAAGCTGTCGATATAGGCGTCGAGCACACGCGCGGCGGCAAAGGACACTCGCAGGCGTGGCTTTCCGTTGATAACGGGAAGGACACGGCGGGCGAGAGGGATGTTGTTGTTGCCCCCGTCGCTAGAGAAGAAGGGCGCGTCTTCATCGTCGACGATAGAAATGGTGCGGAGGAGGCGGTGTAGTGCCGAGGCGTCGCGGGCGAGAGGCCGGCTCCAGCCGACTTTGACGTCGTCGTCCATATCCCGCCAGGATGCGACCACAGCTGCGACGGAGGTGGTGATAGAGGAGTGTAGGAAACGCGCCGTATCGGTACGGTGCTTGTGCTTCTCGGTTAGGTCACTACTAGCATCGCGGGACGAAGGGAAGGAGATGACGGCGCGAAAGACGGTACGGGCGACCTCGCGTGTGTCGCGGAGGGCGGCGTCCCTACTGAGGCCTGCAAGGAGGGCTGCGTCGGGGTCATTATTGGAGGACTCGAGGCGGTGAGGGATGCGGGCCCATGCCTCGACGATAGCCAAGACGTCTATCGAGAAGGGGAGGGCTATAGCATCGTGAATTGCGTTTGTCGCATCGAAATAGGAGGAGTTGGCATTGGCGTTGGGGCAGAATTCGTTGTTTGTCGGCCCCGGGGCACAGGGGTTTTTGAGAAAGAACAAGACGATGGACAGGACGGCGACGGCGACAATGACAGCCGAAGAAAGGAGTGCGGGGTGGCACCGAGCCTGCAGCTTTGTAACTTACTCGCTGGTGGGACCGGCTGTGAAAGCTGCTATCCCGATCCACGTCCCTTGTCTGCTGGTACTGGCGCAGGAGACAAGAGGCCTAGGGGCGAGGCAGAGGTAGGAGAGGTCGAGTTCGGGGGCACAAGGCGGACGAGGCCGTAGCACTCAACGATCAAGCAGGGCGGCGTCGGGGTCGGGAGGACGGGCGGCGGGAGATAACGGATAACGCTCAGGTCGGAGTCGGCGCCAGCGAAGTGGAGGGACAAAGGATAGTCGGCGCTGGGGATAAAGGACTCGTGAAAGCAGGGCTCGACAGCCTGAATAGCAAAGTCGGAGGAGCCGTCGCCGTCGCCGTTGCTGTCGCTGTCGCTGTCGCTCTCGCTGTCGCTCTCGCTGTCGCTGCCGCCATCGTCGCTGTTATCGTCGTTGCTGTTGAGAGCGGGGTTGAGTTAGTTGATGAGCATAGGTAGTGGGAGTCTGGAGTGGAGTCATACGTACGGTACGAAAAGGCCGACGCAGAAGCGCAGCGCACTAAAGCCGTCGTGGGGATGGGGGGGGCGGTGCCGGCGGCGAAGATAGTGTTGACGACGTTGATGTTGATGTTGATATTGGCGACGAAGCTGGAGGCATCACGGCAGCAGCAGGGCAGAACGGAGATAATGAGCTGTATCGGCGATACGGATAAGCGGCGATAAAACACCTTGAGGTAGTGCGGTCACGTGGAACTGTCGTTTCCCCTATGAAAATCAGCAGGTGCCCTGGTGCCTCGCCCTCACGTGCTGTGGCGCGGGACTCGAAGTCAACCAATTGAATAAATCCCCAACAAAACAAACCAAACGGAAATCAACTGCACCGCACCGCACCGAACCGAACCGCAGATGAGATAGACGACAGAGGATAGAGATAGACCGCAGCCAGCAGCACAACACAACACAACGCGAATGGGCTAGTGCATGCAGCAGCGCAGCAAAAATAAAGAGGAGGACAGAGAAGTGAAGGACAACAGCTATTAGAGCGGGTGCTTAAAGATGCGTGAGAGAGAGGAGAGAGACACACAGAGAGTAAAGAGAGAGAGAGACAGGCAGGGAGGGAGAAGGCAAGGGCAGGGGTCGCGGGTAATTTGTAATCCCTGCTGCTTTTTTAACTTAAAGCGAATTAAAGCGCTGATTTTTTAGGCTAAAGTAATTAAATTTTACTTAGCCCTTGCTAAGGGCTCTAATTAGCTAGATATATTAGAGCTATCCCTAACTAGGCAAGGCCTTTGCCTAACTAAGTAAAGCTTGTACCTAACTAGGTAGGGCCTCTTAAATATAAACCCTTATTAATATATTAATTTAAATAATATTTCTAAATAAGTAAAAAGGCTTTATAGCTTAGTAATTAATATATTATATACTTTAATATATATTTAGCTATATTAAGGGTTTAATTACTACTTATTATAGCTAAGCTATAGCTTTTTATTAATATATCTATAAATATAAAAAGGCAAAATTTAGTTTTTAATATAGGCTACGCCTAGGTTAAGCCTACCTAGGCCCTACCTAGGGCTTACTTAGTTATTCCCTATAGACTAGTAAAATCTCTATTAGAGAAGAAAACTTCCCCTTTTTCTCTTTAGCTTAAATAAATAATATTATAATAACCTCTTATTAAATAAACTTAGGTCTAACCCCTTATATAATTAAGCTTATTATTATAATAACAATAATAGGTTAAGCGCTACTCCCTATTAGTTAATAAGATAGTTAATAATAATATAGCTAAAACTTAAGATAAGCTATTATAAGCTAATTTAGTAGTAGTAATAGAGTCCCTCTAGTAATAGTTATAAGAGGTTAAATAGGGGAATAGCTAATATATAGCTATATAAACCCCTATAAGTACTACTAGTGAGATACTAGTAATACCTAGTATAATATATTAGAAGCTATTACCCCTACTCTTAAAATTTTAAGTAAGTAGAAGGAATATACTACCTAGGTATACTAAATAAAGTATAAGATTACTATAGATAGGGCGTTCTATATTATAATTAGAGAGGTATAATACCTTATTAACTCCTACTTAGATATTATATTCTAATAGGTAATCTCTACTTTCTATAGAGCTAGGGGGAGTAGGGGAAAATATAACCCTAAGGACTTAATAGCTTACTTAGACTAGATATATAAGGACCTAAATATCTAATTATAAGCTATAGTTTAATTATAAACCCTCTAGTAAAAAGAGAATAAATCCCTAGTAACCTTCTTATTAAGATTTAAATAAATACTAGCTAATATAATGTCACGAGCCATAGGTAGGGGTGAGGGCGAGTTGTAAGGAGTAACTGTCTTAGCTATGGATTGGTGCGCGCGGAAAGCGCAGTGAAATAGTCTGCGGTGCGCGATTACATAATCGCGCGCCACAGCGCATAGCCACTGTAGCCTTATAAGGCTGAGAGTGCTGTGAACCGCATCGCGATATACCCCCTAGCTGCGTAGCGAATATCGCTAATATAGCGATCTGTCGTCGCGCGCGGCTGTAACTATTTTTAAATATATATAAAAGAGATAAAGTAGTGTTATAGATAGCCTCCTTCTTATCGTCCAGAGAGTAGAATTTCAACTCGTTAAAGCGCACGTTGCGTGTGATAATAACCTAGTTAAGCGTAGGAACCCAGATCCTATATAGGTTATGCGTTTCTAGTATATATCCTACGAGGTATCTAAGATAGGCCCTGGGGTTAACCTTATAATAGCGTCTCCTAACGCCTTTTTCACGACTCCCTTTAAGGGGGTAAGCTCTATAGCTATAGGTATATAAGCCTCCCTAGTATAGGCGTAGGTCTCGGTGCGTAGTAAGCGTGAAGTCTAGTTATTACTATTAGAAATAGTTCTAGAACTACTCGAGTTCTATCTAAATAGGGCTTTGCTAGTTATTTATAGCGCGCGGGCTAATATTAAAGATAAAGACTGCTACTCTCTAAGCCTCTAAGATAAGGTATTTTAGTAGGTAAGTAGTAGTTAGTATTATAAGCGCTTTTAGTATAATTTCTAAGCTAGCGCGCTCTCTACTACCTATAGGCTCCTTAGTATTTACTAGTAGGAGCTTAAGATCGATTCTAAGCTCCTCTACCTATTATTTATACTAAGTAAAGCCTTATATAGCGATAATAGCGCGCTTGATATTATAATAGATCTTATAAATAGTAAGTCCCTACTATCTTTATACCTAGCGTTTAAATATCTAGAGCGCCTTAAATACTTCGTTATACTCTTTTAAGACTAGGGGAATTCTAAAGAGTCTTCCGCTATACTTATCTTTAATAAGGAGTATCTAGGTATATAGTCCGCTAAGCTTTTAGTAGTTAAAGAGGTCCTAAGCTATATAGTAATAGGGATAGGGAGATCTAGCCTTAGATTTACTATATGAGATAACTTACTAAGTATACGCTCGAGCGTAGAATTTATATTAAATACGTAATAGAGTCTTAATCCTTACCCCCCGAGCGTTATATATAAGGCGTTTAAGAGCGCTCTAGCCTAGGTAACTAGCTTAGAGGTGCTATAGTTACGTATTATTAGACCTTTTAGCTACGTAGTAGTATAAGGGGCGCGTTAGCTTCTAGTCGTTCGAGAGGGTTATAATACCTATACTACTTATAGGAATACTTAGACTAAGCAGGTAGGTAGAGATAGGGTTATATTTAAAGAAGACTAGGTTACTCTTATATAGTAGCTACTTTACACGAGTAGACTTACCCGGCTTACTAAACTATAGAGAGTAGTTATAGCTATTATACTAGATACCCGTTTTAAAGAGGAGCGCTTCTAAGATAATATTAGTATATATATTTTTAATAATAGTAATATTATTTAAGGTTAGAGCGCTCTTTTTACCTATTAAAGTATCTTTAAACGCGCCCTAGATAACCTAAGTACCCCTCCTAATAATTAGTACGCTCGTGCTATTAACTTTAATTACCTCGTTATTATATAAGCGTATAAAGGTGCCTAGAACTAGCTTTCTTTTATTATTAATAATATAGAGAGCTCCGTAGTTATCTAGAATAATGCTATTAGAGAGAGTATATAGTCCTTTAAAGAACGTAAATACCGTAGAATAAACTTAGGTTACTTAGCTTTTATCTTTGAGAAGGCTTTAGTCGATAATATAGTAGAAAACGTTATTAGGAAGTCGCTCTTTATTACTAGCGCTACTACTACTACTACTATTACTACGCCTGCCTCGGCTACTACTATAGCGTCCGCTATAGCTATAATTAGATAAATATTAACCGCTCTTCTAAGACTCCTTTATAATCTATCCTATATATATAAGGTTATTATAGATATAGCCCTACTACGGGGATATTACTATCTCCCGTATATACTACGCTTCGTCCTTCGGTATCTTATAATCCTTAAGGCTATCTTTTAACAAGCCTATAAATACCTATTAAACGTAGCTATAATCCTATGGGGTTTACTTATAGTATTATCCGCAGGGGTAGCTAGGGATCTTATTAGGCGTTACTACTAGAAAGGAAGTATCTAAAGCGGTCTATAAGGCTCGAGGTAGATCCTCTAAGTTAGAGCAGCCTATAAGGGTAGTATATACTCCGAGCGACCTACTAGGACCCTTAGTAGAAGCTAGCTTGCTATAGATCTTAGTAGTAAGGATAATTCTAAGCTCTTTAAGCGAGAGGTAAGGTATTCTAATCTCTTCTACTTAGGTAACTAAATCTAGCTAGTTCTAGGCCTATATAGGAGCGATCCTATAGCATACTACCTTAAGAAAAGTATATCTACTATAGCTTCCCTCGGTATTAGTAATATTCTAGCTTATTACTAGCTCGTAGAGATAGTACTACTCTCTATACTACTTAGCGGGTCGAGTAGTATACTTAGCGCGCTTTAGGATATCCTTATAATCTTAGCGTACTTATTCCTATATATTATTATTAGAGCAGGCAAGTTACTATTTAAGAAGGCGGAATATATTCTAAAAGTTAATCTAGGACTTATTATTCTTATTATTAAGCTTTATCCCTACTACCTCGAGGTAGATTATATTAATAGTCTAATAGATAAGCGCCTAATAGTTATAATATAAGGCGATCTATAACGAGAGGTTTATACTATTAATAGAGAGGTACTTAAGCGTATCGCTTTACTTATCTTAGATATCCTCGCGCTTAATAGGGGTTAGTAGGGTTAGCTTTATAAGCTTAGGAGTAGTAAGGCCTGCTCTACTAGCTTACTAGGGAGCGTTAGACTCCTCGCTCTTAATAATATTAATAGAGTTATTATACTTAGTTATCTTATAGAGCGTCTAAGAGGGATTCTCCTTAGCTTTCTATTTATAGAGAGCTACTTTATACTTAATAAGGTCGGTCTTATACTTAGCTTAGAGGTAAGCGTTACGCTTATCTATAAACTCCTAAATAGTTAGAGTACTCTTAAGAGCGTTAGAAGGCTTACTAGTATTAGAGCTATTAAGATTAAAATACTTCTAGATACCCTCGCTCTGCGCGGATAAGCGTAGGTTAAAGTACTAGCGAGGCTAGTTAATAGGGCCTTAGAGCCTAGCTTCTAGAGAGAAGGTCGTTAAAGAGTATATAGCTATTATTACGAGGTTGCTTTAAAAAAGGTAAAAGATAATAAGAGAAAAGCCGCTCGCCCTTTCCTAGGCTTAGAGAGGTTAGAGGGGTATTTATAAGCTATAGAGCTAGGCTTATAACTATTATAAGCTATAAGTAGGGGTAAGGGCGAGTTATAAGGAGTAACTATCTTAGCTATAGATTAGTACGCGCGGAAAGCGTAGTGAAATAGTCTGCGGTGCGCGATTATATAATCGCACGCTATAGCGTATAGCTACTATAGCCTCATAAGGCTGAGAGTGCTGTGAACTGCATCGCGATATATAAGTAGTATAAACTAGCTTAGTTAAGTCTAGATCTTACTTCTAGAGGCCTCCCTTACCCCTAGGCTAAGAGATTAGCTAATTATTATTAACTTACTAGCTAATTATAATAGCTAGCTCTTAAAGGTCTAGAGTATTATATAGAAAATAGAGTACTAAAAGGTCTCTAGTAATTACTTAGTAACTTACTAGAAACCTATTACTAAGGATACTAAGGGGGATACTTATATAACTAGAGCTATAAATATCTTATAAGTTAAGGAGGTAAGATATTATAACTATTAAAACTCTAGGTCCTCCTTAGGTACTTCCCTAGTATAATACTAATAGCTTTAGAAGGATATAAGGGACCCCTATACTTATTATACTTATAGAGCTAGAGGTTATATTACCTAATATTATCCTAATAAGGAGAACTAGCTACTTATAGTTATAAAGATAAAAGCCTTAAAAAAAGAATTAGTATATTATAAGGTTATAAATAACTACTAGGTAGTAGCTAACGTCTTAGAAGAAGATAAGGAGTTAGAGAAAAGACTAACTCTAGAGCGAATTTAGGCCCTAGAGCTTACTAAGGAGGAGATATTAAGTTAGGAAGAATATAAATAGGAATAACTAGCTAATAATAAGCTTATTATTATTTAAATTAGAGTTAATAAAAGATATCTAGCTTATACCCTAGTAGATACTAGGAGTAATACTTATATAATAATTAACTTTTCTCTAGCTTAATACTTTCGCTTTTTATATATTAAGAAGAGATACTAACTTATAAGGGGGTATATACTTAGTAAATTATTACTAAGTAATACGCTAGGTATAGTAGTATTTAACCTAGAAATAAGTAGTTATACCTAATATATCTTTATATATATAATTAATAGCCTAGACTTAGTATCCTCTTAGGGCGCTCTTAGATAGAATAGAACTAGGTTATTTATAACGCTATAGCCTACTAAGTATACTATAAGAGGGGATAAGTTAAGCTATACCTAAAGGATTAAGAGGAAATACCCCTTATAAAGGAAATAAGAGCTATAAGGTTCCTTAATATACCCTTATTCTTTATAATCTATTAATACTTAGTAAGATAATAGGGTAAGTATTAGGAGAGTATTATAAAAGTATTAATATAAGCTATTAGCTTAGCTAATATTAAGAAAGCTTTAAATCTAAAACTAAAAGAGAATTAATAATAATATTTACTAAGCTAGGTCTTAAGGGAGTTTTTTAACCTATTTAACCCTAATAAGGCTTACTTATTACCCCCTAGGTAATAAGGAGTAGATTACTAGATTAACCTTATACTAGGACTAGATAGAAGGGAGCTATTACTCCCTTAGGGCCCCTTCTATAATATATTAAGAGCAGAGCTACTAGTACTAAAAAAGACCCTATAAGACCTCCTAGATAAGGGGTTTATTAAGGCTAATAGCTTACCTACTAAGGTATTAGTACTCTTTATAAAGAAGCTAGGTAGAGGGATTTACTTCTATATTAACTATAGGGCTCTTAATATAATTACTAAGAAAGACTACTACCCCTTCTTATTAATCTCTAAGATATTATATTAAGTAAGTATAGCTAAGCAATATACTAAGCTAGATATAATAATAGCTTTTTATAAGTTAAAAGTAGTAAAGGAGTATTAAGAGAGAATTATATTCTATATCTAGTATAAGTTATTTAAGTAAGTAGTTTACTTATTTAGCTTAATTAATACCCCTATTAGCTTCTAGTAATATATTAATAATATCTTATAAGACTTCTTTAATAACTTTATTACTATTTATATAAATAATATATTAATCTATTCTAATAGAATAAGGGAAGATTATAAGAGGAAAGTCTAGGAGGTCCTCTAGAGGCTAGTAAATATAGGGCTAAACCTTAACCTTATAAAGTATAAGTTCTTAATTAAGAGGGTTAAATATATAGGGTTTATTATAATAGTAGGAGAGGGTTTTTCTTATAACTCTAGGAAACTCTAGGTAATTACTAAGTAATTACCCCCTACCTCTCTAAAGGGGGTCTAGAGCTTCCTAGGATTTATAAACTATTATAGTATATTTATATTAAAATATAGGGATATTATTAAACTACTTATATTATTTACTAAGAAGAATATAATATTCTAATAGGGAGATAACTAAGAATAAGCCTTCTTATAGCTTAAGTAGCTTTTTAATACCTAGCTAGTACTCTATTAGTTTAATTTAAAAGATAAGATTATTATTAAAACTAACTATTTAGGATTTATACTAAGAGGGGTATTCTTATAAGTTAACCTAGAGGGTACTTAGTATCCTATAGTATTCTACTTATAGAAGCTCTTACTTATAGAATATAACTACCCTATTTATAATAAGGAGCTCCTAGTAGTTCTTTCTTATTTATATATATAGAGGGTAGAGCTATATAGTATTAATCCGGTCCATATAGTGGGCGAAAAATATAGGTGAAAAATCTATAAATCTCGAAGGTTTTCTCCTTAAAGGCGATAAGCCCTTTTATAAGGGTTTATCGCATTTAGATATATTTATCGCATTTAAGTACGTTTAACGCGCTAAACGCGTTAGGCGCCCTTAGGCGGGATAACTACGCTAAGCGCGTTTAGTATTAATTACCCGTATAAGAAGAGAAAGGCGTTAACTACGATATATAGTATAAAATTTAATTTATACCTCCTATTATAATAATATACTAATAAGTAGAGCTATATTATTATATATAAATAACCTTAAGTAACCTTTCTATTTTATATATTTTATTATATTTAGCTTTAGGCTAAGGGAGTCTTTGGCGTAGTATTAGCTATCTTTAGGAGGTCGGGGTAGTCCTTATCCTTGTTATTAATAATCTCTTTAGCTATAGCTAGGAGTTAGTTTATACTAACGCTATAAGTAGTAACTAGTTAAGTATTATCTTAATATAGCTCTAGGAACTAGCAGCGAGATTTGTTACTAACTTTAAGGTATAACTTAGTAACGCTATTATTTTTGATTATAATAAATAAGGCTATAAGGGAGGCGATATTAGCGCGAAGGCCTTGAAGGTATATAGCGTGTTTATACTAGAAGTTAGCTATATCTATAGCCTTAGGGTTATTAAGGTCTAAAAGGTTATAGATAGCTCTAGCGTTATTACTATTAACTATAGCCTAACTAATATACGCGTTATCCTTAGTATATATACTAAGAAACTCGTATTATAGTATCTACTTAATAATAAAGAATAGCGATATAGCGCTAAACTCTAGGTTACTTATAATTCGTTTAGTTATAAATAAGTTAAGGGCGCGGATATATATATATAGACTAAGGATAATTATACTATTCTAGATAAGGGTATATAGGGTGAAGCGTTTAGCGTAATAAGTAGCGATAATATTAGTTATATTAAAGAAATAAACGCGCTAAAGGTATATATTAATTACCTCGTAGGTATTTAGGAACTTTATATAGGAATAGGTAAGGTAGCGGAGGCTAGTAATATAAGCGCGGGACTACTAGTTAGTAATAACGATCTTCTTAATACTAGAGGTAGTATTAGGTATCTTAGTAGCGCTAGGCGCGTTAGAGGTGTTAAAGGGGCTAATATTAGAGGAAGGGTTAATACTAGGGCGATTATCTAGACTTATAGCTAATACTATATACTTAGTGGATAATTTAGTAATAAGGTATTATTTAGGGCTAAGGAAGCCCGGGCTCTCTTACGTTAGTCCCTTAGGGATAGTTATAGTAATAAACTTAAACTTATTAGTAGCTAACTTAATAAATTAGCCTAGGTTAAGGGTAATAGCGCTAGTATTAGTAATATAACCCTCGGAGAGCGCTATAGTTAGGGCGATCTAGGTTTCCTTATATCTATTAAGCAGGATAGAGACGTAGCTAATATATTTACTATAGGCTTATATTCCTTTAATAGCCTTAATAGTATCTATTATATTAGGGGTACTAACGCTAGTAGCTTGCTTCTTAGGAGTAGCTATCTTATTAGTCTTATTCTAAGCAATAAGAGTTAATCTAGTGCTAGTTATATTAATATTAGTTAATAGTTAAGGTTTAATATACTTACTAGCGTTAGTAGCTTAGTTATATTAGCTAGTATTAAGGGATTACTTAGGCTAAGTAGCTTTAGTAGGTTTATTAGCTTAATTACGTTTTATAGTAATAGGTTTATTATCTCCGCTTAAGGCCTCTCTAGACTTAATAGAAATAGGCGAGCTAGTAATATTAGTAGTATAATATAGGTTATATTTAAGGGAGTTCTATATAATATTATAGAAAGATAGCTACTTAAGGTTTAAGATAGCGTTAGGAAATTAGTAATAGAACTTAGTTTAGTTTATAAATAGTAGTTAAGTAATAAGGTATATATTAATACCTAGGTAAATAATAAATAAGGTATTAGAAATATTATAACTAATTCTATAATATTAGATCTCTTAGTTAAGGGCGCGCTTAAAGATTTCTTAGTTATAAATATAATATCCTAGCTTTCTATAAGGGATCTTAATATTAGATAGGTAGTAGTGGATATAGTTGAGGGTAATATACTTAGCGTCTTTATATTTAGAGCGTTATCTATTAATAGTAAAGTAATACCTAGGTATATATAATATAAGTTGCTCTAGTAGCGCTAAGCGCGTAATAATATAGAGCGTTAGCAAGGGTCCTTAATATCTAGAAGAGGATAATAGTAATAAAGTGAGATATATAAGTATAATAATATTAAAGTAATAGGGTTAAAGGTATTAACGCTTTTCTATGAAATATATATATAGAGGAAAAATACGCTTAATACTAGGTAGGTAAAGGCGGTAGTAATAACTAGTAGGGTTACCTAGTAATATAAATTTATTTTATATATATATACTTAAGCGCTAATTTTTCTTATTAGTTAAATAAGAGTAGGGATTAACCTTCTAGTAAGGAGGGCGGTCGCGTTTATAAAGGTTCTTATAGTACTAAGGGTAGAAGGTATTTAAGTAGGAAGGTATAATAGATATAGTTATCTTAGCTAATAAGCTAGATATAAATATCGCTATTATTAGGGTAAAGCCCTTAGATACGCTAAGCGCGCTAAACGTCTTTATTTTATAATAAGGCCTTAGTTATAATACTCTTTCTAGTCTACTTATCTATTTAAGGCGCCTTAAGTAGCGGGTTCCTTATTTATAATATATATCCTATTATTCTACTAGGTTCTTCTAAAGCCTTCCTCTTAAGCGCCTTAGTAATCTTTTACTAAGCTCTAATACTAGTTTAACGCTCTATTAGATAGATCTTTATATTTATACTTATTTATAGAGCTATTCTAGGCCTCTGGCCACTGCATAGTGATTTTACCTGCTTAAGTGCAATAGACCTTCTAACTCCGCGCCTCCTAATAATACACAGCCTTCGGTCACGTGATCTTGCCGACCACCTTTCCTAACTATAGCCGCACTTATACATGCCCGTCACACTAGATAGCCTCACGATCTTTAACTTCATATCGATAATAACGTGGTTTTTTATTATTTAATAGACTACGAAACTATCGACTTTTCCTCTCGCGCACTACCTACGCCGCTAATACCGCCTCTATTACCGCTTCGTCCGCTAGCTATGCTATCGTTAGTAACGCTCTCTCTATATTAAAGCAGTTAGCACAAGCTATACTTACTAACGTTCGCCGCCTAGGCCGCCTCTGCTTTAGTAATACGGAGGACCTGCTCGAAGAAGGGCTACTCTATAGGGTACGTAACGACCCGCCGAACTTCTACTACTAAGTCCGCTTGCTTAGCTATAATATAATAGCGAGTATCCCCTCTAGGGGTATTAATAAGAGCCCTCTTAAGGGCTATGCTAACGATATGCTCTCTATATATAACGGAGTAGTTAAAGAAGGAGCGGGTTTTATCGATTATATCGATACCAAACTCTCTAGTAAGCTCTCGCGCGTTATTAGCGTTAAAGGGCGTGCCTCGCGCGGGCTTAGCGTTTTTATATACGGGGTCTAGTGCTAATATAGTTAAGGATTTATCGTGGGTTATAGGGATAAGGAAGAGGGAGAGGTATAAGGCCCTGCTCGCAGAGCTTCTTATACTTCTAGCTATAAGAACCTCTTAGGAAAGACCTCTTTAGTTAAGGAGTTACCTCTCATATAGTAGTATTTGCAGCACCTTACTAGAAGGTCGACCTTTTAGGTTAAGGAGTTATCTCGTATAGTAGCTTTTACCTTTAGCACCTTGCTCGAAGGTCGACCTTTTAGGTTAAGGAGTTATCTCGTATAGTAGCTTTCGCCTTGCTAGAAGGTTTAGCGAGGGCGTTGCTACGAGAGCCTTAGTAGCCCGTTTAGCTCCGATATAATTAGCCCCGGTATAGCGCGCGTCTAACTCTATAATATTCAGAGGGTTTACTTACGAGTAGTAGGAATATATAGGGTTCTTATATTATTTTCCTTAACTAGTAGAGGGTATAGGTTAAAATACCTATATAGTATTTCCCGAATTATGCCTGCGAACTAGGTGAATTTGTTGTAGTCTTTTTGCGAAGGGGCTGCGGCGTAATTCCGAGCTTAATAGAGCTATTCTATTTCTTATTCCTTATTTTTAAATATAGTAATAAGTTCGTCTATATTTATAGTATCTTTATCTATCTAGATAGTATATATTAGTAAGTAACCTTTCTATTTAACTAGATATTATACCTTTCCTCGCGCGAGGGTTCGCTTCTTAAGAATGCTTTTAATCTTAAAATACTTATATACTTTAAGCTAACGAATATTATTATCTTCCTTAATATTAACTAGACCTTAGTAGTTATCTTAATAGTTAAATAGGTTACTACTAGTAGCTAGTACTAGTATAAGCTAGATAATAGATATAACTAGGTAAATAATTTATATTAAGTAGAATATTAAGGTAGTATACTAACTTACTAACGCGTTTAAGGACCTTAAATAGAATATACTAGTAGCTATACTTTAGGTTTAGCTATCCTAGTAAGTAATATCCTAATCCTATCTTAAGATATGCCTAGTTACCTAGCTTAAAAGTAATAAAATAATGTTTTTTATTATACTATTCCTTTATATATAGCTAGGCTATAGCGATTGAAATTTTTACTTCCTCCTAGAAGATTTCGCGGTTTATTTTAGGATTAGTATTACTTAAGATATTTCATATATTATTAGTATTCCTAATATATAGGATTCAGTTTAGTAAATAACTAATAACTTATAAGTAGGCGTTATTAAGGTTATATTAAAGGCTTAGTAGTAATTTTACCTAGTTATTATTAACAAGGTTAAGAAAGTAACGAATAGCTAGTTCAATAGTTTAGTCCTTACGTTCTAAAATACTATTAGTTTAAGGATAATATACTATTAAGAATCTTAATTTAATATATAATTCGGCCTATAGTGCGGTCTAAAACTTTAATAGGAACTTCTAGTTATAATTAGATATAATAGCTTTTAGGATTCCCTAGTTACTATATTAGAGGTTATAAAGAAGGAGGTATCCCTAGATCTTAGTAGTATATATTAAGTAACCTAGGATAAGAAGTATTACTTTAGAGAACTTATTAGTTATAGTAAGTATAATATCGAGTAGTAGGAAGTTCTCTACTTTATAGCCTAAATACTATGAAGGTTTTTCAGGAAGTCTAATAATAAAGTCTATAGTAATTATATAGAAGGAAATAGCTAGCGTTAATATTAACTATATCGCGCTAAGTAGTAGTTAACGTTCTATACTTATTATTCTATATTATATATAGTTAGCTATATAGTTATTAACTTATTATTTAAGACGTAGTATAAAAAAGTATTTATTAATAGCTCTCTACGTTCATTCCTTACTAAAGTAATAGTAGTTATTATAAGCTTCTTTAATAAGTAGCGTTACTAACTCTTTTAGAACGCAGAGCCTTCGTTTATTAATATAAGGGTTAATATAATAAAGGAGACTATTATATATAATAAAGTTAAGGTCTATATTATCTATCTTTTCGCAGAGTATTTTATATACCCTACTCTAGGACTTAGAGTTAGTATATAATTAGATAAGCTTCGTCTTAAAGGTATTATTAAGAGATACCTCTATTATAAAGTTAACGCTTATTAGTATATTATCCTATATCTTATTAAGTTCCCTAATGTCTTTAATAGGGATTTCTATTATAAGTAGGTATAATAATACGTCCGCTATAATATTTAATATTCCAGGGATATAATAATATACTAGGGAGAATTAGCTAAGATATTCTAATAATAATATAAGTTATAAGTTAGACCTTATCTTATCCTCTAACTATAGCAACGTTTATTTAACGATATTATATATTACTAAATAGTTAATAAGTATAATTATAAGGTCTTATCTTAATAAATATAATATTAGCTAATACTTCTTTACTACCTAAACTAGGTAAGCTACTTTAAGTTTAGTAGGCTAATATTTCTATTTAGCTTAGTTAAGAGCCTTACTAATATAGGCGATTAGGTATATATTAGTACCCTTAATAGGGTTATAAGGCTTCTATTTAATATTATTCGCTAGCTAGAAGATTAGCGCGAGTATCTATATTTCTTTAACGAGTTAAGCTAAATAAATAGCTACTTATTAGGGTTATAGTAGAATAAGGCGTTATCTGCTATTAATATATCCTTAATATTATTAAAGCTAGCTTCTTCTTCTAGCATAGGTTTAAAGCTTCTTTTTTAATAGAAGACCTTTTATATAGCACCTTTATCCTTTCCTTAAGCTTAGGCTTTAGTAAGTAACGTTATTTTATATTATTAGAGTAGTTAAATATAATTACTATAACGTAGTATTATATATTATAGGAAACCTATTACCCCTATCTAGTATTTAAGCTAGCGAAGGTTATAAGGGCACTTAATCTTCTTAATAGTATTAATATAGTCCTACGTATTTAATAGTCTAAATATATTAATAGTAAAGCTAAATAGCTTAATAAAAGGGTATCCTATAAATAACTTTTTCGTAGAGAGCGAGAGCTTAATATTAGTAAAGAGTTTAAAGATCGCATCGAGGTACTTAAAGTAAGCGCTAAGGTCCTTTAAGGTAATAATAATATTATTAATAAATATATAGGTATATTCCTTATACAGTTATAAAAGTTTATTTATAATACGTTAAGCGTGAGTAGCCAAATTGCGGAATCCTATTAGTACTACCTTTAAGCCTTCTTATTTACAATAGCTAACTATAGTAAATTAGTCCTAATATTCCTTCTTAACAAGGAATTAGTAAAAGAAGGACTAAGTGTTAATTATAGTGATCTATAGTTTATTATAAAGGCGTTTAATAATATCTTACTATAGTAGTATAGGGTATACGTCGGGGATTATAGCTTTATTAAGGGTATATAGGTCTATAACTATTTAACCCTTATGCTTACTATCTATAATTCGCTATATTATAAATACTAGGGCTCTAAATAGTATAGGTCTAGAGTTACCCTATTCTATATAGTCCTAAGCGTAAAGCTTATCTAAGGTTTTATTAATAAGTTTCTTATCTTCTTTACTAACTAGGTAAGGTTATTATCTAATATTTATATTTTACTATCCTTGAATAAGTTCGACCTTAAGGTATTAATCCTCTAGAAGGTTAATTAGTCCTTAGTCCTTCTAGATAGTAGGGTTATATAATATAACCTCTTTAAGGCGTTAAATAGCTTTAGCGTCTTAGTTATAGATATATATACCTTCCTTAGTAATAACTATTAATAAGTTTTTAGGCTTAGTTATGCTTATCTTGCTATTTAGGTTAATATTCCCCTTATAGATATCTCTGCAATTTAGCGTTATATTATCCTTTATTACGCCTTAGTTAGCGAGCGCTTCTTTACTAGTTAGGTTAGAGATCTCTACTTATTTATTAACTAATAGTTCTAGTAGCTAAACGAGTATTATAAGCTTGCGATCTAAAAGGTTAAAAATAGTATAATATATTAGATCCTTATATAATAATATTAAAAAGGCTATTTATAGTTAACTATAAGTCTTTAGCTTAAGGTATCTATTAGACTTAAAGGGCGCTAGGGTTCTAATTTTAGTGCCTTATTTAATCTTTAATAAGTAAGGAGCGTTATTAATAATAGGAATGAGCGGTAAATTGCTTATATATATATACGTGCACTCTTTATGCTTTAGGCTAAATAGAAGGGACTCTATTTTACTAACGGTATATTAATTTAAATAGTAGAATAGTTATATAGCGCGATAGTTACGTTTCTAGTAGTATATATATTATAAACTTTTAAAGGGACTTTTAAGTAGATCTAAGAAGGAATTCGAATATTATTATAGGATATAATCTAAACGCACGATTCTGAGTTTAGGACGTTAAGCCTATTAGGTATATTAAAGTCTTACCCTATAAGTAGACTAGTATTTAAATAAGGGATAAGCTATATACCTATATAGAGCTTAGTAGTTATTATATAACTATTAGGTTATTATCCTCGTATAAGAATCGAGAAGGTTACCTAGGCAATAGTCTTAAGGCTTCTAATACCTTAGAGCTTAAATACCTTAGGTTCTCTTAAGAGGGTATAGAACTACTATAAGCAGGCTTTACTTATAACTAAGTAGTCTACGCTAGTATTAATATGGATTATAATTAGTAGTCCGTTATAATAGCCTCGGATAATAATCTTAGCGTACGTGTAATAGTATAAACGTGTAACTATATATTACTACGGCTTAATAGGACTAATACGTATTATATTTAGCTAAGGGGATAGAAGGGTCTAATATAAGAGAATACCCTTAAAGTTAGTATATAGCTTAGCGTTATAAAGGTATATTTTATAAGAGCAGATTCCGGGATCCTTAAGGAGGGAATTTTAGAATAAGTTAATATTAAAAACGGGGTACTTATCCTTATATCTAGGGATATAACCTAGAGGGTAGTTATAGTAATAAATAGGTTAAGTAACTAGGTTAACGTGCTCGGGATCGTCTTCCTATTATTCTTAGTTATCCTCGTTATTAGTACTAATAACTAAGTTTTCTTTATATAACTCTGAATCCTCGCTAGCCTTAATATACTAGATATAGTCAAAGTTGCCCTTATCTAACGAAGTATATGCTTCCTCTTCTGCTTACTTGCGACTAGTCCCTTTTACTATATATACTAAAGGGTAGCTAGGTAGTTAAGGGTATTAAATATATTAACCGGGCTATTAGCGTTAGTATTTAGGCCTTTATTATTAATTAAACCGAATTTCCTTATAAGAGGAGCTTAATAAGGGTTTAGTAGCGATATTAGCAGCCTGCTTCATAAGTCTTAATAGTAATAGACTAGATATAGTCTCTTTTAGGTTCGTATAGTATAGGTAATAAGTAGTAGTAGTGCGGCCTATTTTTAAGGTCTCCTTTAGTAATAATTACATCGCTATAGCTCCTATACGGGTCGACTTAATAGATAGTTAGACTAATACTCGCTAGGATCCTTTAGTAACTATTCTATACTAGCTAGGGACTATCTTCTATAGGCTTATAATAAACTTATTGCAGTTCGTATTACTAGTTAGTCGAGGAATACTAATAACTAGTTCTATATCTATCTTATTATATATAATAATTAATACCTTAGCTTCGCTCTCCTTAGTATCCTTATAAAGTTAAGTAACCTTAGTTATCTAGTATTAAATATTATATTAATTATATATATTATATAGAGTATACCTCTCCTTTATTAAATATACTTTAGCAATTTCATATAGTAAATAAAAACGTTCGAGTAATAACTCTTTCTAATAGTCTAATCTATAATTAGGGTTCTTAAGTTCCGCCTTCTCCTCTAATATTAGGTTAGTATTAAGTTCGTAATTACGCTGCAGCCCCTTCGCAAAAAGACTATAACAAATTCACCTAATTTGTAGGCATAATTCGGGAAATACTATATAGGTATTTTAACCTATACCCTCTACTAGTTAAGGAAAATAATATAGGAACCCTATATATTCCTACTACTCGTAAGCAAACCCTTATATAAAGTCGGATGCGCGCTATACTAGGGCTAATTATATTAGAGCTATATAGGTTACTAAGGCTCTTATAGCCTAGACACGCCCTCGCTAAACCTTCTAATAAGGTAAAAGCTACTATATAAGATAACTTCTTAACCTAAAAGGTCGACCTTCTAGTAAGGTGCTAAAAGTACTACGAATACTACTATACGAGAGGTAACTCCTTAACTAAAGAGGTCTTTCCTAAGGTTCTTATAGCTAGAAGCATAAGAAGCTCTACGAGCAGGGCCTTATACCTCTCCCTCTTCCTTATCCCTATAACCTATAATAAATCCTTAATTATATTAGTACTAGACCCTATATATAAAAATACTAAGCCCGCGTAAGGTATGCCCTTTAATACTAATAACATATAAGAGCTTACTAGAGAGTTTAGTATTAATATAATTAATAAAACCTACTCCTTCTTTAACTACTCTATTATATATAGAGAGCATATTATTAATATAGCCCTTAAGAGGGCTCTTATTAATACCCTTAGAGGGGATACTTATTATTATATTATAGCTAAGTAAGTAGACTTAGTAATAAAAGCTAGGCGGGTTATTATATACCCTATAGAGTAGCCCTTCTTCGAGCAGGTCCTCTATACTATTAAGGTAGAGGCGGCCTAAGCCCCTTAGGGGCTAGTAAGTATAGCTTGCGCTAACTAATAGAGAGAGCGTTGCTAATAATAGCATAGCTGCGAAGGCGTTAGCTAACCTAATTGAATAAGAGGATAAAGATAGTAACGACTTCTAGCGGACGAAGCAGTAATAGAGGCAGTATTTAATAGTAGCGCGGGTAGTGCGCGAGAGGAAAAGTCGATAGTTTCATAGTCTATTGAATAATTAAAAACCACGTTGTTATCGATATAAAGTTAAAGATCGTGAGGTTATAATCACATAACCGAAGGCTATATATTATTAGGAGGCGCGGAGTTAGAAGGTCTATTGCACTTAAGCAGGTAAAATCACTATGCAGTAGCTAGAGGCCAAGGCTAAGGTCTAAATTAGTGTTGAGAAACGTCCTATAGGGCCACATTTATAGTTACTAAAGAGCTTGATCTATTATAACGAGAGTAGCTATAACGTGGTCGCTTATAACCATAGTCAGAGGAACGACCCCCGGAATAAGGTTACTCCGGAGCTAATGTTAGTTATATGCCGCGCTAGGAACGGGCGATGCTAAAAGTATTATAATATACCCCCCTAGACGTAGCTATAGCTAGAAAAGCGCCTAACTGCGTAGTATCCCTTAAAATACTTAAATATAAAGTAGTATATTAATAAATAACCTATTAATAAGCCTATTAATAAAAGAGATAATAAAGTAAAGTTATTTATATTAGGTATAGGCGAAGCGTAAATAGTCGTAGTTTTCTACCTTTATAACTATTGCTATTATTATTATAATACCCTTTATTTACTAACTCTTACTAATAGTAGTAGAATCTATCGTCTCTTATTAGCTTAAGTAGGGTAGCTGCTATTATATTAATTCTAAATAAAATAACCTAGCTACCCTCCTACCTTCTTAACTCTTCCCTATATATAATATAACAACTATATATATACCTAACTTTAGTCCTAATAATAACCTTATTACGCGCGCGCGCGTGCGCCTATAACGCGCGATAATCTTAAAGCTCTTATAATATATTAATATATTTATAAATACCTCCTAAAAAGAAGATTAGTTAGGCTATAGCCCTTAAGAAGGCGCGCGCTACTAAAAGTAAGAATAAAGCTAGGAGCGGAGGGGCGCGCTCTCCTCCCCTAGAGAGTAATAATAAGGTTATATATATATTATTCCTTCTTATTATTAATATATAATATACTAATATATTATATAGTAAGTAGAAAGAAGTAGAAGTAACCTACGGGGGGTAGCTATAAGGGTAAGGGTTTATAGCTTAAGAAGCCCCGCGGTTACCCCCCTAAGTAATCTAAGAGGATAGCTCCTAGTAAGTTATAATCCTTTTATTATTATAACTATATATTAGAACGTTACTAACCTTATTATTATTATAATCCCTAAGGAGATAGATAAGGAGGAGGGTACTAGCGAGAGTAGTTTAGAGCCCCCTCTTAGCCCTCTTTCCCCTAGTAGAGGTATAAAAGTAGAGTAAGTACCCCTATTTAATAAGTACTATTTTTAGTATATTTTAAGTAAGCTCTTAAGCTTATTAGATAGAAGGTGCTCGCTTAGTATAGCGGGTAAGTATAATTACTATTATAAGGGTAAGGTACTTTATTAATAGATAAGCGCCCCTATTGCTATTATAGCTTGCTAATATACTAAAGCTAAGACTTTAGATAACCTAGTAGTTAGAAAGGTAAGGTTCTATATATACTTCGTTTCTATAACTATCTTCTAATATAATATATAAACCCTTACTTATTAGAGAGCTACGCTCTACGAGGCTATTATTACTTAGAAAGAGGAGATTAAAGTAGTAAAGAAGGGTAGTAATAGTAAGGGTTCGGGTAGGGCTTCTATAGTAATAGGTAGTTCTAGTATATATAGCGTTATTACTCTATCTCCTGCTCTAGTTCTATTTAGAACCCTAGTAATTAGCATAGGTATACCTGCACCTCGTCCGCTTACTAGTAATATAACTACTATAGTATATTATATAGTTAATAGTCTTATTAGTACGTATTTACTAGAGGTATTACTACCTTTATATAATATCCTAATAGATTAGTATAAGTAAATCCTCTGAGGTTAAGTAGTAGAAAATTAGCGTTTTAGGGTAGCCCTTCGGGGTATATTATATTCTTTTGCTCCTATAGGAGCGACTTTAAGCTCCCTAGCTAGTAAGCTATAAATTAATTAAAAATTAGATACTACTAGCCCTCTTATACTTATCTAGAGCGTCCCTTATTTATTATAATTATTCTTTATATATCCTTTAGATTAAGGAGCGAATAGAACTTTTTAAATTTCTTGTAGTTAAGAACCTTTATAAGACTATTAGCTAGTATATTATTTATTAGTATATATACTACGCTAAACGATCCTCTAGCGTATTCTTATTATAGCTATATATTCTAAATATTAATATGCTATAGCTTAGTTAAGATCTATTCCTTTTTACCTACTATAAGACGAATTATCTATTAGTTATTATAATAAATCTTCTAGATATTACTAAGTTTAAGAGCAATATCCCTAAATAGCTTCTAAAGAGTAATAGTCTCCTTAGCTATATATTTAAGACTTAGAAGCTCTACTTCTATTATTAATATTATAACTATAGCCTATTAAGTAGCCTTCTATTAAATTAGTCCTCTAAAGAGCGAGATTATATACCCTTAAGATAACTTCTACGTCTCCTTATTATCTATAAACGAAGCGTTGCTTATAATTAGTAGTACCTATCTACCCCCTAAGTTACTAAAGCGTATTATAAGGTAATAAGTATAATATAGGTACTATATAACCTAGTTAGTAGTAGTATAGTAATAAGGAGCGGGATTTATTAGGAATCTTAAGAGTAAAGAATATATAAAAGTAATTAGGTTAGATTATAATAGTAATATAGAGTATAGAGCCGATCCTCTCTTAGAAACTCTTTATCTCTAATAGTATTACTACTATTTTACTCTTTAGGAGTAATAGGTTTAAAAGGGGGATTACTAGTACTCTTAAGTTAAGTAAATCGAACTTCTTTATAACCCGCTTAATATATTAGTTATAAGAAAGGTATATCTTTCGCATAGCTTAGTTATAAATAACTCTAATTCTAAGATAATACTTAACTAGGCCTTATTCCTTTAACTTATATACTTTCTTTAGGCTAGTAATTACTTTTTATATTACTTCTTTATAGTTCCTATAAAATAGGATAAGGAAGTTATCTATATAGAAGATAATAAGGACCCTCTTCTTAGTTAACTAGAAGAGATATAGGTCTTTGCTTATAGGTATAAGGCCTAAACGCTAAAGGGTTAAGGAGAACTCCTTATACTAGAGTAGTAGCGTATCCCTTAGCCTATAGAGCGTATAGCGTAGTTTGATATACTTCCCGGGCTACTTAAAGCTATCTAGTAACTTATAAATAATTAGGTTTTTATTTAGATCCCGAGAGGCGTTTAGGAACGTATTAATAATATCGAATTATTTAACTTCGAGGTCGAATTATATAGTAATTACTATTGCTACCCTAAAGGTATAAGTAGCGAGGGTTGCTATATAAGTCTATTTAAGGGGTAACTTCTCTTACTAATCGCCTCGAATATAGATCCTTACTTTATACTAGTTAAGGATATTATCCTTATTAAATTTATAAGTAAATACCTACTTTAAAAGGATTAGTCTCTTTATTATTATCTCTTAATTAATAACGCGCTATATATCTATTTACTATAATTTACCTATCTTAACCTTAGCTGCTTTTTTAAAGCGAGTTCGGAGCGCCTATAGGAGGTTTAAAAGTTCCTTCTATAAGCAGGGTAGCTTAGTAAGGTTATTAGTAATAAGACGTTTATAGATTATTATAGTTATATAAGCGGGTTTTATACTATAGATAGTAGTATAAATATAGCTATAGAGCGTATAGTACCCTATATTAGCTTCTAAAAAGGCTTTTTACTAATTAGGTATAAAAGTCTTAAAGAAGCTAGATACCCGCTCCTACTCTATATAGTATTAGAGTAAAAACTAATAACTAGAGCGGGATTCGCTTTCCGCTATTCCTAGTTATAAGTTACTAGGTAGTAGATTATATAGTTATTAGCTTTAATAAGTTTAGCTATAGCCCTCTTAGTTATATACCTAGTTAGACCTCTATTTAGTATTATCCCTCTCCTCTCTATCCTAGTACAGCTATACTAGTAGATTTAAGGGCCTACTATCTAAAGGTTTATTCTTATTACTCTTACCTACTTTAGAAATATATTATAAAATAGGGAGTAGTTTAACTATAATATAGTCCTTAATCTATTCCCCTTTAGAATTAACTTCCCTAATAGCGTTATATATATAGTTCGTTTCTAATATATACGCTACGCCTACTACTCTATCTATTAGAGCTAGCCTTTTATCTAGCTCTAGCGTAGGATTAGGGGATAATAGCTACCCTACCTTCTAACTTACCTATCCCTTTAGAAGTTTTAGGATTCTTCTATTTAGAGACTTAGTTATAGGAATAAGGGTTAGTATAGGTAACTATTTAGTTATAAGTATTAATATAGCTTTATCCTTATCTATAACACCTAGGATCTAAAGTTTAAAGTTAACTTATAATATAAGCTCTTTAATCTCTTCTACTATCTCGCGGATAATATCTTCTAAAATAGCCTCTTTTACCTCGTCCTTTATATAGAAAGTCTATTTATTAAATATTATATTCTATATAATAATAACTATTTATAATATAGGGATCTAGACTCTATATAGGTTATAGGCGTTTAGAATATATCCTACTAAGTATCTAATATATCCCTGCGGCACTACCTTAAAGTCTCTCTTATTAATTCCTCTCTCTTATTCCCTCTTAAGGGGGTATATATAGTAGCTATAGGCGTATATATATCCCTAGTAAGGGCGAAGGTTATAGGTTAGGGCTACTCTATTAT